>PVJS01010188.1:0-48640 GCA_004027185.1 Glis glis | reverse complement strand
GTGGGCCAGGCAGCAGCCCAGGGACAGCTGCTCACAAACACGCGCCCTGTGGAGCACTCTCTAATAGTGAGTGGGCCAGGCGCGTGGGCCAGGCAGCAGCCCAGGGACAGCTGCTTACAAACATGCGCCCTGTGGAGCACTCTCTAATAGTGAGTGGGCCAGGCAGCAGCCCGGGGCAGCTGCTTACAAACACGCGCCCTGTGGAGCACTCTCTAATAGTGAGTGGACCAGGAGCATGGGCCAGGCAGCAGCCCAGGGACAGCCGCTTACAAACACGCACTCTGTGGAGCACTCTCTAATAGTGCATGGACCAGACGCGTGGGCCAGGCAGCAGCCCAGGGACAGCTGCTCACAAACACACGCCCTGGTGAACAGCAGGGACGAGCCTTCCCTGAAAGTACAGGTGTCCTGTCTGGTCTTCCTTCCATTCCCTCAGTAGCTGCAGCTCTGCGGGTAGATTCAGGTGACCTTTATCACAGCGCAGGACAGGTGACGTGCTTTGCTAAGATGACATTAGTCTCATTTTAGGAGAAAGTGTTATCACAAAGATGGTTTGTTTCCTGTTGCCTCTTGTCAGAGTATCAAAGCTTAGAATATTTAATTTTGCTTTTCGTCCCATGCTGTACAGTAAGGGTGATGGCTTCTTCGTGGTCCCAAGGTGTTTTGATAGAAAATAATGCTCTAGAACCTTCATGGCACTTTTTCAGAGCATGTTGTCCTTGAAAACTAGTTCCATTTGAAGTGTGACTGTCATTTCCACTTAAGACACTATGAATCCTTAACTGTGTCTGTTATCATTTTCTATACTAGAACTTTCCAAGAACAGTGAATTACCACTAATTTAGACTAAGTTTTGAGAAAGATAGAGCACTTGTGTTTTTGTTTTATGAAAGGCAGTTTTTTCCCTGTACGCACCTACTGGGTTCATTCTTTAAGAAAGAATTTTAGATTATCTACCGTAAGGAATGGATAGAAAAGACTTATTAAAATATAAAGTTTCTTAGTTCTTTGGGATGCCGAAGTAAGTTCTCTTTCTTTCTGTGGCCTTTGTTTATATAGTACTTACTCTTTTAAAGCAAGTGCCCCCTCCTTGGTACTTAGGATTAAACCCAGGGGCATTCTACCTCTGAGCTACACCCCTGCCCATTTTATTTTTTTATTTTGAAACAGGGTCTCGCTATGTTGCTGAGGCCTTGAACCTGTGATCCTCCCATTTCAGCCTCCCCAGTACTGGGATTACAGGTGTGTGCCACCATGCCTCGCGTAAGCTCTTGATAAATAAAAGTTGTTTTAAAATTTATTCTTATTCCACCTGATTCCAAAATAATAGTTAAAACTAAGAGCTATCATGGTATTGCCATTGTCGAATTTAGTGGTACCCAGTGATGCTGGTTATTAACAACTGAAAGCGAGTGTAATAATCAAGAAGTTATTTGTACGTCCAGGAGTAATAAAGGAATCTCTCCTTTGCCAACAGACCAAGTCTGTGTTTGAGATCGGCCTCTGCAGTAACACGATGTTCTGCTACGCGGTCCTCGGGTCCATCATGGGGCAGCTGCTTGTCATTTACTTCCCTCCACTCCAGAAGGTCTTCCAGACTGAGAGCCTGAGCATACTGGGTAAAGACGTTATCTTAACATATTGTAGGTGGACCGTTGCGTGTTGTAATAAAAGATATCTTAAAATAGTGAGATATGTCAAGGAACGGACCTGACTTGAAAAAGAGTGTGCTTTATTTTTTCATTTAGGGAAGTTCAGGGAACTCGTAATTCTAGGTGATATAATTCTTTTTCTTTTTCTTTTTCTTTTTCTTTTTCTTTTCTTTTTTCTTTTTTCTTTCTTCTTTTTTCTTTTGCAGTACTGGGGATTGAACCCAGGGCCACAAGCACATTAAGCAAGTGCTCTGCCACCGAGCCACACCCCCAACCCTTTTTATTTTATTTTGAGACAGTGTCTCTCAAAGTTGCCCAGTTGGCCTTGAACTTGTGATTCTTTTGCCTCAGGTTCCCAAGTCTTTGGGGTTATAGGCATGCCCCACCACATCTGGCCTTTTTTTCTTTTTTAATAAGTTGTCAAATGTTTTAAAATCATATTTTGTGATTCTGAAATACAGCAAACCAAAACCTGTTGTAGAGCAGTTGCAGTTTATTAATGTTTTCCTCTTTGAGAAGAGAGAATTAGATTAAAGCCCTCTGGAACGAATCGCTCTTGTGTAAAATCACAACTTCTAGGGAACCACGTGTCGCTGTTCTTGTTAATTGCACTTCTCCCTTCACACCAGCTGTCGGCCCTGGAAGCACAAGGCTATGAGCCTGGAAACTGCACAGTATTCTCTTGTATACCATACAGAACATGTGAAAGCTAATTTCCCTATGTAAGTGTGAGGAACAGTGTATTTGATGGACATACTACCCGTAATTCTTGAGAGTTTTAAAGTTAATTTGGTATTTATGAAAATGAGTTATATAGCCGTATTATATCTTTTGATACAAGTTAAAGTTTAAAAGTACTAATTTAATTTCAGTATTTTATTTTATTTATTTATTTTTTTGCGGTACTGGGGATTGAACCCAGGGGTGTTCTACCTCCGCGCTACACCCCCGGCCCTATTTTTTTTATACTTTATTTTGAAACCGGGTCTCACGAAGTTGCGGAGGGCCTCACTAGGTAGAGAGAGGGAGAGGGAGAGAGCGTGCGTGCTGAGGCTGGCCGCGAACCTGGATCCTCTGGTCTCTGCCTCCCAAAGTACTGGGATTACAAGCGTGCGCTACCACGCCCGACTAATTTCAGTATTTTAATTCCGTATTCATATTGCTTCCTCTTTCAAAAAATAAAGCTTTAAAGAGACAGCCACACTTTTTCAAGCAATAAATAAGAACTGAGATAGTGTAAAGATACCACTGTGAAGATACTCTTTGGGCTTTGAAATGGAACGTACTGGTGCGAAGTATTTAATCTTCAGATAGGCATTTTCAGTCCGTTGGTTCCGAGTTCTTGACTAGCCCGTTTGTGCAGGTGGTGTGATCTGGTAAGTGGCAGCTCGGCTCTGGAGGCTGTGGTGGGAGGACAGGGCTCGGGCTCCGGCAGCTGCCCTCCCTGCGTGTGCGGCTGTGGTGTTTCCCGCCTGAGCGCTCCTCTTCAGTTTCTAACTGAAGGTGGTGCTAGCTGCCTCATGAAATGCTGTGAAACAGTGTATTTGAAAGCTGTGCGGAGAATGCTAGAACAACGTAAGCCATTCTACTTTGTGATGATGGTTTAAAGGATTACAGAAGCCAGCCTTTTTCTCTGCAGATCTGCTGTTTCTCTTGGGCCTCACCTCGTCAGTGTGCGTAGTGTCGGAGCTTATCAAGAAGGTGGAGAGGAGCAGGGAGAAGACCCCGAAGCCCGCTGCGGCCCCGTCACCGTCCTTTCTCGAAGTATGATGCATATTGCATTCTTCTATCCGCAAGCTAGGAATCCCGGTCGAGGGCCGTGTAGAAGGGCACGTTCACGAGCGTAATGAAGACTTCAGAACTTTTTAACTTTTCACTGACTAAAAATGAACATTAATGTTAAAGACTTGATTTGAAACTTTAACCTGCTGGCAGTCCCAAAAGAAATTATGCAACTTTAATAACATACTCCTTGATTTAAATTGGCTTTTGCGATTGAGTGAAATTTCCTTAAGTATGTGGGCAGTTATTTAATTAAAAAGAAAAACAGGCAAAACCTGAACCACCTCCTGCACTTACAGAGGTCTAACGTACAAACACACTATCTTAGATAGATATAAATATTTTTTTTAATTTTTAAATATTGTACTATTTATGGTGGTGGGGCTTTCTTACTAATACACAAATAAATCTAATCACTTCCGAGGCATTCTGTTTGGTTTAGAAGTTGATTACCAGGAGTGCCGCATTTCAGCTACTGTATCTCCTTTTTCTTGCAATGTGAGCAGCTCAGACACCTCGTGCTACCATTTTGTATTGCAAGTTTTTTGCACAGGACGTGACCACTGTCAGATCACTGTTCTTTCTTTTTGTGATTGAAAAGCATAGACTGCAATTGAAGTAAATGTTTGCTTTTCTTAGTTAAGTCTAAATGGTTGCTTTTTTAATTTTTTTTATTTTTTTAAAGGTGTGAGTCTTCGGTTTAGTAGAATTAATGCAGGGCTATCAAGTGGCATTCTAGTTACAGTGACAGTGTCTATAATTAACAGTCATAGCATCAAAGCCATTTAAGACTGGAATGAAATTTATAATGAATTATATTAACATGTCATGTCTCTGTTTTGAGTTACATACAAATATATGCTTTGTCAAATATCACCTTGTCATCCTCTAAATATAAATCCAAATACTTCATCTGAATAACTGAATTTGATTATTTTTACTGTTTGTATGTGTGTTTTAAAGCATATTTCTTAGGAAGTGGAGCCTGCTCTACTTAAAGACCAGAAAAGGCCAGAGCCCGCACGGAGAGCTTGGGCACCAGCTGCGCCGGCGGGCTCTGTGCTGCCTGGCCTGTGCGTCTCCCGCCGCTTCCTTTTCTTAGATTGTAACGCGCCCCTGAATCTGTCCCTTCTACTTCCACTGCTTGTTCTCTGCCTTCTCTGTTTCACTAGGCATGCGAGAGAAATAGCTGGGTTTGCTTTATGTGATGCCATCAGTTTTTATAAAAACTTGATGAGATGTACGTTATTTGTTTTGACTGGTGGCAAATTTGTGCCAGAGATTCAAAAATAGAAATCCATTCTCCTGTTGAATATTTTTCTCTAAAGAGAAATGGGCCTCAAATTACAGGTTTAATTCTTCTTGGACTTAGTGAATTTTGTATTTTATAAACTGTCAGAATAAACCATTCTTAAGCTTTTATCCAATATAAAATTGCAAGTTGTGGCACTGAAATACTGTCATCATCAGGGAAATGTGCATTATTTGAGTCATTGCTGAAGCGTGAGCAGAGCTGAGGCGTCTGCACTTGGTTCTTGTGCGCGTCGGGTCGAGCAGTCAGGTGTGCGTTGTGTGGCTCAGCAGCTGGGCGTGAAAGCGTTGTCGCGTCAGCTCTGTGCGGTGATTCCGTGCCTCATACATACGTTTTGTAATGATTTTTATTCTGTTACAAAGATGAAATGCATAGGAAGTGCACATCAGTCTTTGTTTTGCATTTTAGGTTCAGAATATGACTTGTATGAAATAAATGTGCCTATCTTTTCATTGGGGTTTTGAACTATAAAAATAAAATGATTTCTTTTCATAAGTTAGTGACCTCTCAGTCCTATTAGCATTAAAATTATCAGTATGGTTGATAAGCATATAAAAATTCTTTGATTTCAAAAGAAATAAGATGTACTATACAGACCCAGATTTCAATTTCCTATACTACATTAATCCAAATTAGCATGGCTAATTTACATGTGGTAATACCTAAATTTTATTTTATTTTATTTTTGCAGTACTGGAGATTGAACCTAGGGACGTTCTACCTCTGAGCCTTACCCCCAGCCCTATTTTTTTTTTTTTTAATTTTCAAATAGGGTCTCGCTAAGTTGCTGAGGCTGATCGAGAACCTGCGATCCTTCTATCTCAGCCTCCCACGTACTGGGATTACAGGCATACGCCACCACACCCGGCTTTTAAATCTTTACTTTTAACCCTATTTCCTAGTCCTAGGATTTGCTTGACTCCCTAACAATGCAGTTTGATTTTCCCTCTTTTTAGACTACTTCAGGCAGTTATTTGACCATATAATGGTTAAACATCAGAGAAGAAAAGAATTTATAGCTGGGACCCTTTTTCAAAAATAAAGAATAAAATAGGGCCAGAGGGGATAGCTTGGAGGTGGAACACCCCTGGGTCAATCCCCACTACCACACAAAAAAAGAAAAGATAATAATTACCAATTAGGTAGATAATTCTCACATGATAAAAAAGCTGGCCACCTAGAAAAAAGGCTGAGCACGGTTGTTGGCATGGCGTGACCTGGAGAAGAAACCACTGGGCCCAAGAGCCTCCCTCTGAGGCTGTCATCGATGGCACTAACTGCTGTCAATAGCAGGGCTACACCATGCTTCTAACACCCTCGCGTCACAGCTGTTAAATCGCAGTCCTGCAGAATCCCTTCAAGTTTCGCTCTCTCAGGGAGGACACGAGTAGAGCGAGTGCTGGCCCTATGGGAAGAGGTCCTCATTGGAACAAGTAGGCAGCACAGAGTCAACACGACCCGGAAGCACCATAGTGAACATCACACTTCTTTGCCTTTGTCGTTTGCCAAGTCACATGTGACTTCCACATGGTACTCCTCACCCGAGACGTTAGGTGGGTGAGCTGACGTGCATTCAGTGTCCAGGTGTACATGGAGTAGAAAAGGGACGCATTCCTGCTCTTGAGAACCTCAGGGACAGCAGTTGACGAAACTGTTAACAAGCTGCCTCGGGAAAGTCCATAGTGATCTCTGCGCATTTATTTTTCCACATACACATATATTAAAATACGGCCCAATTTCACTAGAAGTTTCCCTTGATGTTGGCATTTGAAAATCTTGAAAATCTTTAAAGTGGTTTTTCAGAGGTCCTACCATCCAAACAGTAGCTGATTTCCATACTAAAATCCAAACAGTAGCTGCTTTGTATACTAAAATACGGTATGGATAAATGTCTATTCTAATTGGTCTGTGACTGAACAAACAGATTATCCTGATAGTTAAGCTTCTTGGGGTTCAGTTGACACTTGTATGACTGTTGGCTATTGTTTGACAACTTTATTTATTTTGGCTTTTGATTGTCAGAGTTGGTTATTGCTAATAGTGGATAATATTTAACCATTCCCTGATATTAGTGAAGATATATTGTCTGTTAACTTTGTCATAGGTTTAGATTTATAAAGAAATAAGAAGGTAGTATCTTGCCTTCAGGAAGTTCTCAGTCTTAACTCTAGAGACCACTGTGAAATACATTCTGTGCAGAAGGAAACGCTGTCCAAAATGCTGCCATAGTTGAAGGAGAGGAGTAACTTCATGGGAGGAAATTGTCAAAGGAATTTCCTAGAATTGGTGTCTTCTCATCAAGCCTTAAGCTGGGACCTTCCCGCCAGGCCGCATTGCAGCCACACAGCCCGCCCCCACAGAGGTGCTGGCAGGGGCTGGGGATGGGACAAGGAGTTGGCCCTGTTGAGGGAGGAGGGCTCGCGTGAAGGGTCGGGTAGACAGGGAGGAGCCTGGTGGGGACGGCAGAGACCTCGCTTGACCACAGCATTTCAAGAGTCTGATGTGAGCTTGGGTTTTTATCTTCTGCTGATGGAAGCAGGGAGGGTCAGTTGTAAACACTGAAGTCGACCAGTCAGAAACTTGTGAAAGTGTAAGGGGTAAAGGATAATTGAGCCATGGTGCTCAGAATGGAGGGAGAGGAAGGCATGGAATTTCTCAGAGACGGCATCAACAGGGCTGGTAGAAAAGGATAATGTGGAAGACACAGGTTTCTAGCCTTTGGCTTAAATAGCAGAGCTGTTAGGAAATTACCTATGCTAAGCAGGCCTTAGTGGGACACAGGCCCATGTGTAATGTGAATTTCATGCCACCGCTGAGGTTTCTAAAGCTGATTATAAACTAGTAGAAAAACAATTTCCCTTCAGAAGCTTCATTTTTTTTTTCTCTAAAGGCAAAGCACTAAATGAGAGTGAACTCAGCCTTCAACATGGTTATTACTTAATCGGGAAAATGTATAAATTCAAAATGCAGGGGCCAAGGGTAAAGACACTGGAGTCTCCTTTGTTTTAGAGCTTTCAAAGTAAGTCCGTTATTCAGGTTACCAATTAGAAACACTGATCGGAATCACGGTGGCAGTCTTTGGCACTGGCAGCAAGACGTTCCTGAGGTGAGGGTGTGTGCGTGGTGAAGAGCGGCACAGCTGAGCGCGATGTGTGCCTTGGGCTGAATGACAGCGCTGACACTAGAAAACAGCTGCGTGCACTGAGTGAGCGAGCCAGTGTGGCAAACAGGAGAAGACACTCATAATTATCCATTTCACTCATAATTCTTTGGCCCTTTCAATCCCATACAGTGCCCCAACGAGATCCACTTCCAGGTCTTTTGGGACAATATTAAGCTTGCAATTCTTATTCCTCTGCCTTAACTTTTTTTATTTTTGGTACTGGGGATTGAACCCAGGGCCATTCTTCCCTTAAGCTACACCCCCAGCCCTTTTAATTTTTATTTTGAAACAGGGTCTTGCTAAGTTGTTGAGGGCCTTGCTAAGTTGCTGAGGCTGGCTTTGAAACTGTGGTCCTCCTGTCTCAGCCTCCCAAGAACTGGGATAGCAGGTTTGTGCCACCACGCCTGGTTTCTGCCTCAACTTTAGAATCAGAATTTTTAACCTGTATTTCAAAGCCCAGCTGAAATACGAACTAAGATGGCCTTTCCAGGTTGCTCTAAAAGGGGTGGGTGTGCACGGAGTAATGGCAGCAGCAGCAGTAGTAGTAATAGTAGTAGCAGTAGTTGTTGTTGTAGTTCAATGCTTTGTTAATACTATAAGCAGTCATAAGTTTTGAGCATTTAAAAATTATGGCACTTTATTTTTTAGAAAGCATTGAAAATGTAAGTTCAGGCTACTTCGTTGATAATGCTACTCAGAATTTTGATAATTATTTTTTCTTTTCAAGATAAAGTGAAGGGTTGGAGTTTGGGGAAAAAAGTGAAATCAGTTCTCTGAGCCATTAGTTTGGATTCTTAGAATGTTTTCTCATCCAGGCCCCCAGTGTCCCTGTGTACACCTGAGCGTAGGTGATGTGTGGATCAAGGCCTTTATTTGCACAACTGCTCCAGGTCGTGGCTTTCCTGTTCGTAAGCCCTTTTGCTCAGATTCTAGACAAATGGATAGATATCCTTTCTGGCCCGTGTCTCTGTGATGGCTGCATGGCTGTTAGGCCCAGCAGTTTCCATTCATGTCTAACCCAAGGTTGCCCCTTGACCATTATCTAAAGCAACCATTGTCTTGTTCTACACACTGACCCTTTGAGTAGAAGCCAATCTCACAGTATTATGAGTGCTTAATGCTGGAAATTGGGTACATTATTGTACATGTGGTCCAGAGATCCATTTGGGGCTTTGTATTTCTAGGTTTTGAACTCAAAATGTGCTTTTTAACACAGTTTTGAAAAAGTATTAATCTACTCAACCACATTAAAGAGGATTGTAAGTCTCTCTATGGTAAGTGTACTGAAGTGCACTTGAGTGGAGAAGGGGCAGTTTGGCTCCATCTTCTGGTCATAAAGAAGAATTATGCCTTGACTGCCTGTTGGATTCAGCCTGGTCCTCCAGGCGTGGCAAGAGGCTGTTGGTGTGTGTCTCACAGAATGCTCCTTGGAGCAGCAATACGCAGGCTCCATCTAAGTCGGTGGCCGTGTAGAAAGGGCATGCACGACAGGAAAGATGCGGCCGGCTCTACGTTTAACTCCCTTTAGGTCAGTTTAGGAAGCTCTAAATTATGTTTCATTCATGTTCTTTTCCTACATACATTTGGTTGCATAGTAGGATTGCATTAGATCTTATTAGTATCTTTCTACACGGAGCGGGTCTGGATGGCCCATGAATTAGGTAGAGGTATTTAAAATTGGGAACAGTTTATTTTAATCCTCCCTGATTCACCCACGTGGAGCTGTTACTTAGTTTTGGTGTTGACAAATGGTGCCATTTAGGACAAAGAAGCATGCTGCCTGCTTTTACAAATAAAGTTTTCTTGGAACACATTCATTTCCCTATCACTACTTTCGTGCACTGTAGAGAAGTGTGTAGTTAGAATAGGGGCGTCTGGCCCACGAGGCCTGGAGTATCTACTATCTGGCTCCTTGTGGAAGAAGCGTGCCTATTCATTTAGATGTTAGACAAGAGGAAATCGAGCTGGACGTTGTCCTCACTGGACTGGAAGGAGGTGGTGTCTGTTTTCCGTACCCTCCTGTCTCCCAGCAGGGCGTTCTCTCTGGACAGATGCACGTGGCGGCAGTCGGAGTCCCCACCAGGCTCCTGTGCGGCCGTCTGTTCTCAGAACACGACCGTCAGTCCGTGATTACCAACGCTGCCACTTTTTCTTCTGCGGGCTGGAGTGCTGTGATATGTTTTCCTGTCTGCGTGGTGTTCTTAGTCTTCTCAGTCTCCTTTCGTCCTTCTCCTCTCTGCCCACCACCTTCTTGGGTGTGCAAGAGAAGTGGAGGCTTCCAGAGAAACAGACTTAATTTGAAGAAGCTAACATATATTATTTTGCTAAGAGAAGTCCAAATTGAATAACAGTAGAAACCAAAATATTCTAAAAGCCCAATCTGAAGGACCAAACATACTCCCCAACACATTTTAACAGAGCACTCTAAACCAAAAATGTATTTACATAGTACTTACTATATTCCTAAGGTAAAATTATGACAATATTTCTCAGTGAATTCTTCCTACAGTCCACTCCTAGCTCTCTATGACTTAATTGCTTTACAGAATAGATAATGCTTTATAATTGCGTCAACTTCTTTAGTTGTTTTTTTTTTTGCGGTACTGAAGATTGAACCCAGGGGCATACTACCTCTGAGCTACACCCCCAACCCTATTTTTTTATTTTGAGACAGGGTCTCCCTAAGTTGCGGAGGCCTCACTAAGTAGCTGAGGCTGGCCACGAACCTGGATCCTCCTGTCTCAGCCTCCCAGGTACTGGGATTACAAGGGTGCGCCACCACGCCCGGCTTTAGTTGGATATTTTAGACAATAGTTTGTGTACGTCTGGCCAGTAGGAGGCCCTGACTCGCCAGCGCTCTGTGATGGGAACCTGGGCTGGGCGGTCTCCCGCCTCATGTTTCACCCGAGCTGCTCCTTCCCTGATGGTCACCCTTCTGGAGGTGAAGAGGCAGAGCAGGATTGAGTGCCTGGTCCCTTGACGCGTCCTCCCCAGAGACCCCAGAGACCATGCTCACACAGTTAAACAGTACACGTCAGTCATTGGAGACATTTGTAATTAGAAGAGTAGACGAGGAAGACACTTCCATCTCAGCACCCAAAGATCCAGACTCCATGCCCGTGTCCAGCCCGACAATGGGATGTCTCCAGTAAGTGCCTAGAAAGTATGCGCATCTTACCATATCCGCAGCAGAATCTCTTCCCACTACGTCCCGTGCTACACAAATGAATGACAGTGCACTGGGAAATTCTAACAGAGAGGGTAGCTGCCGGTGTTTAATGAAGATATGAGAATTCTGTATTGTAGCAGTTTTAGCAATAATTTATAAAATCCCTGATTGGAACACTTGCCCCATTTTTTTTGAGGAGTGTTAATACACATTTACTCAAAAAAGCTTCCACGTTTTACAGAGCAAGCTCATCTGGCGACATGCGCATTAATCTACATTGCCCTCCTCCATCACTGTATGCAGCTACTCTGTATCTGTGATAGCAAACACAGCTACTACAGAGCAGGTTTCCTGTTTCTCGTGGCAACATCCCTTGAAGTATTGCTTGGTAAAATGTAACACATAAACCAGACAGGAAATCTGGGGGGAGAGCAGCGCCTACAGACAGTGGTTTTTCCAGGTGGAAGGACTAGCACCTTGGTTCTCCGATGAGCACTGATGTGTACACACCCACTGAAGAGTTCTAATCTTGTATGCTAGCTCACGTGATGGCCCAGTTTTTACAGTCAAATGATCCATCCTGTAAATGTATCAAAAATCCAATGTTGGTACATTCTTTTCAAATGAAAATTTTAAGTATGTTTTTAGGTTAAAACTTGCAATCAGCTTCCCCCCCCAAAATATTCCTAGATGTTTCCTGATCCTGATAACAGTGGGTCTCGCTAAGTTGTGGAGAGCCTCAATAAGTAACTGAGGCTGGCCGTGAACCCAGATCCCCTAAGTACTGGGATTACAAGCGTGCACCACTATGCCTGGCTGAAATTTGATTTCTGTTCCTGAAAACAGAGCCCAGAGAGATGAGCTGGAAACACTTTTCCAACTATTATCTCATTCAGCTATTTCTCCCATTTTGACACACAGGTATATGCCTTTAAATTTTAAAACTTCTTTTCTTAACACGAGGTTGTCATCTTAGACTTTTATAGCTGGATGAACTTGGATTTTAGCACTCTTCAAACACCTGGACAGAAGTCAGGGCTCCTTATCCTGCATGGCTCAGAAAGCTCCTGTTGCAAGTGGGAAGGCGTGCTGTCCCTGGCCCTAGAGAAATAGCCGTGTGAAATTAGTACATGATGCAAAATCACGACTGAGGTGTGTCATCCAAAGATATAATGAGATGACTACAGAATGCCCCACGTCCATCTCAGTGGAAACACAAGGCCGCCTCGTCGGGGTGTGGCGCTGGGAAGTACTGATTCCTGTGGAAGTGAAAGTCCTCCTCTTGGTCTTGGTGACTGCCTCCGGTGCCGCTCTGGCTTTGCGATGTGCCAGTCAGCCAAACAGCACGTGGAGAGAAGGCGGCTTCGAGCGACCTGGAAACCTCACGGGGGCAGGACCGGGTTTGGCCTCCTTAAGGCTGTGCAGTATGGCCAGGTTATTCTGACGCAGGAGGTGGTATTATCTGCTCCTCATTTTTTTTTCTTTTTGGTACTGGGGATTGAACCCAGGGGCTGTCTATTTCTATCTCTGGGCTGCACCCCCAGCCCTATTTGATTTCTTATTTTGAAATGGTCTCTTGAAGTTACAGCACACTGGCCTTGAACCTCCCAGCCTCCTGTCTCAGCCTCCCAAATACTGGGATTACAGGCATGCTCCCCCATGCCCAGCTTCTTCTATCTTTAAACACACCTAGGACACTTGCAAATTGAGTTTAGAAGGCCCTACAGAAAATTCCTTGACAACAGAAAAAAGGGCTGGAAGGACACAGGTATCCTCCTGGTCATTTTCTGATTTTGAGCTAACTGCCATACACGGTCTCTTGGCCATCCTCCATCCCGTCCAGTGTGCTTTCAGTGCCACAACTCTCGCCCCTCACGTGCTTGCCCTTCTCTTCTTAGCCTTATTTGACAGTCCTGACCTGCTTTGTCTTTGCAAAATTCTGCCCTTAGCTTTGACAGCCCTGGTCTCATGGAGTCTTGCTTTTCAGGCATGGATGTAACCGTAATGGTGACTGTTTATCTAGTGTTTGGCGCCAGGCATGTTTTAGTACCAGGACATTGATGCACAAGTTATTTTATCTTCTTTTTTTTTTGCGGTACTGGGGATGGAACCCAGGGACTTGTGCAAAGTGGCAGTTTGAAGTCATTTTTAGGATTCTTACTGAAGGGGAGTATACTAGTGGGAGAACACAGCTGAGCGTGTACATGAAGGTTGGAATATACTTTCAGATCTGGTCCAGATGTATTCTTTCCACCTGGTTATTTTTATTTTCATGTTCTTTATTTGGAACAATTACCAATATTGGTAACTGTCATTTTAGCATCCTCTAGTACCTTCTAAAATGGTGCTTTTCAAACGTTTTATCTACAGTAGGAAATACATTTTTTTTGCAACCATCTAATTAGATGTGTCTGATTTTACATTCACATTTTTTCATTTAAAAAATTCTGGTTAGGGATTCAGGCAGTGTAGCCCAGTGCAACACTTGCCTAGCATGTGCAAGGCCTTAGGTAGGATCCCCAGTGTGGCAAAAAAATAAAAAAAGTAATTGAAAATGCTGATCATGACTCCTTAAGTACTTCTCAAAACCTACAAGACCTAGAGCCTGGTACTGTTCGTATATTTGATTTCCCATTTCTACTCATCGTTTCCTCCTCTAGATCGAGCAGCTCAGAATGCTGCTTTTGTTGCTGGGGCCATGCCAGTTTCAACTTCAGCTTTAAAACCTGGCATGTGCCGGGCGTGGTGGCGCACGCTTGTCATCCCAGTACTTGGGAGGCCGAGATGGGAGGATCCAGGTTCACAGCCAGCCTCAGCTACTTAGTGAGGCCCTCTACAACTTAGACCCTGTTTTCAAATAAAAAATAAAATAGGGCTGGAGGTGTATCTCAGAGGTAGAATGCCCCTGGTTCAACCCCCAGTACCTCCAAAAAACAAACAAAAAAAACCTGGGATGTACCCAGAGTGCTTAATCAAACTTGTGTGGGCTCATTTACTAGGTTCTTGCTTTCTTCTGTCTGGCATCCTAACTTGTCTCTCATGGCCCACACTTTTCATACTACAACACGAAGAAGAAACGTTAAAATTTTTTTGAAATGATTACCAGCCTGTACTTGTGGGAAATGATTGAAGTAGGACTTCTCATTTTGGAAATAAAGCTAGCTAAGCTGTTACAACTTAAAATTTAGAGAATATTACCATTGACTTACTGAAATGGAGATGTACAAATATTCTTTCACACGAGTGTTTTAAGAAATATAAAAGTTTATTAAATCAGGTTGTATTTATGAAAAGTAGAATACAAAATACTTTGTAATTCAAAGATTATCTGTTGTAATGTTTATCCCCAAACAGGTTAGTCCTAAAGAAAAAAAACTGAATTATGTCAGGGGGAGTAAGAGAAACCTTTTAAGTTAGAATTACACATCTAGTTTGCTGCGGACTAAGTTTTACTCAAGATCGGGGGCCTCCACGTGAAGTTCCTCCAAGTTTTCCATTAGTAGCCCAAACCGATTGCTGTCCTTGTCCCAGCGCCCGGCGTCTGCGGTGGCTCCCACTCTGTTCTTGGGCCAGCGGGTACCCTTTTTCTTTTGCTTCTTTTTTTTTGAACTCGATTTCTTCTTTGGTAGGAATAATTCAGTAGGGGCGTGTGACCGTGTGGCAGTGAACAGGCGTTCGTACAGGTGCGTAGCCTCAGGACACGCGCTCAGGAGGCTCTCCACGGAGGCCGACGCCACCAGTCGCTGGCACAGCCCGTGCACCAGGCTTCCGCTGTACAGTCTGTTCAGTGCGAGACGAAGCGGGGGTTCAAAGCAACAGGTCAGTGTGGTAGGACAAGGAGGAACGACTAACACGGCTTCTACAAAGGCATCTAAACAGAGCTCTTACTGTTCCTGTAAAATGATTAAAATAATTTGATCTTGTTCCTTGTTGGAAGGAACTGAGTAGTTAAAATGATTCCTTCTTGGCTGGTGATATTTAAAAACTTTACCAACAAATTAAATGATGCTGCTGACTGTTTACAAACGAGCCCCAAGCTGAGCGGGCCTCTTGAACACTTCAGTGAGAAGGAATTTAAAATGCCCTTGGTAAACCAGACAGACGGTTTGTTAAATTACCAGAAAAGTGTAATGGCATGATTTATAAGGTCATTCACTTGGACTTAAAACCTACTTCACAAACAGGAAATGGGATTAACTCAATTTCCTCAATTTTATGTGATTTACAGCCAGAGCGCACCAACTGCTGCTATAGCAATCACCGTAGGACTGTCATTTAATCAGTGTACAGCCATAAAAGCCTCGATTGTGCTGAGCTGAAAGAACAGCCTTGCCGAAAGCCTGAATAACAGAGCGGTTTGGCCTTGTTTCTCCTGATGCTGTAAAGGGATTCGTGGCAGCTGGAGAGAGTCCAGGCAAGAATGACCTCAGTTATCAAAAGAAAGGAGTGAAGACTGTTCAAAAGCCAGCTCGTCTTATTTGGTAGAGAGTTTCTGGTTAGCTCTGATATACCAAGAGACATAGCAACAGCACTATGTATTGAACACTAGAAAACCTGTCACCTGGAAGCATATTCAAAGGCATACCACCATATTTTATACACCTTCATATATTACCACTCATTCCAAGGACGCCAGGCTCTAGGGTGAGAGTAATAATCAGGCAGGTCCCTGCCCTCAGAGCTTACATCTGAGTGGACAGAGAAGCAGAGCATATACAATCTCAGACTCCCACGTTCTAGCTTCGTCGTTGCAGCACCTCCTGGGTGGACAGTTACAGCATGTCCAGTCCCTTGATCATCCCGTTTTCAGTGGCCCACACCCTCCTGTCATCTCTTCCTGTCCTGCCCAGCTAGAACTCCAGAGTCCAACACAACACTTGTTCCCTGGCACCCGGGCTCTGCTTGCACACCACCTCTCCTTTCCTCGGCCTGGGCTGGCTGGACAAAGACCCTGGTCCAGCAGTCACCTCCTACAGTAAAACTTGCTGTTGTTCCCTGTACCCTAGCCCAGAGCAGACATTCAATAAATACTTGAATGAGCGAGTAAGAAGTGTAATTTATAAAGTACAATGAAATAACAAGACCGGAGCTATGGGGGATAATGTTTCAGTAGGGTGATGTTCACACGCCCACCTGCAGGAGTGAGGAAGTAAGTTCTACCCCACCAAAACCACCCCTTTCCCCAGTGATTTTCAGACAATTAGATCTGATCATGGAAAGATTCCTTGGGAATATGGAAATCATTTAACATTTTCCTTGTGTCCAGCTCATCAGTTGTAATAGTGATCCAAGATCAACTACATTATGGTTAGAGTTTTTATTTTTATGTATTTATTTACTTTTTTTGCGGTACTGGGGATTGAATCCAGGAGCATTCTACCTCTGAGCTACACCCCCGGCCCTATTTCTTATTCTTTATTTTTGAAACAGGGTCTAAGTTGCAGAGGCCTCACTAAGTAGCTGAGGCTGGCGGCAAACGCTGATCCTCCCGTCTCCGCCTCCCGAGTACTGGGGTTACAAGCGTGCGCCACTGCACCCGGCTAAGGTTAAAGTTTTTAAAGTGGCTTCTTTATTTTACATATGAATAGAAACGTTCACTGTGGTGTGTATCCATCCCAGCCAGTCTCCCGTGACGCTTACCGCGTCAGGTCTGGCTCCGGCAGCGGCGTGGACAGCAGCTGGTTGAGGTACACCGCCATCTGGACACAGCACTGCCACTGGCAGAAGGCGTGCGCCGCGTCCAAGTCCAGCGTCCGGCCCTGCCGCGACAGCTCCCTCGCCCTCTGCAACTCTTCACGCCACGCCCTGGCGCCACCTTCCCGAGCACCTTCCTTCCCTAGACAGAGAGAAGCCGAGGGCAGTACTTCCACAGACACTGCGGCAGCTGGTACTTTCTCATACACATACAAAAGTACAAATTCCACAAAAAACAAGTTTAGTTTAAAAAACTGTTTCTCTAAAAACACTTTTTCTTTTCTGGCTTCGTAAATGCCTTGTTGTATAAACTGAAGCATTTATACCGAATGGTTATACCATTAACCTTTTTAATGGTAACCTAGCTTTAGTCAACCCCAACTTATTTTTTCCTTGAAATACGATGTCTTCCATGGGTCCACTGCCCGACCTCGAACACGCCTGCATGTGAGCGCTCCAAAGTCTGTCTGGGAAGTGATACAAGTGACTATTAAACGGCATTCATCCTCTCACTGCTCGCCCTCCGTCTTCCTTCAGGGACGCCCCACGCTGGGGGGCCCTTGTTTTAAAGGCTTGTATGTACAGAGCACATCTCAACCTGTTTAATGGGAGGAAAGCTACAGTGTGACTCAGAACTTGGCAAATACGCAGCTTCCTTACACAGCAGAAGGGGAAGAAGCAACGGCCCAGGAGGCAGGAGGCTGCCCGGGTTTAGCTTCTGTCTGCAGGTTTGTTTGCAGAGGCGCACACATTCACCTCGGGACCAACCTGAAAGCAACAAAAGGAAGCCCACCTTTTACAGTTAGCGAGCGGCAAGGCCCTGAGCCTGCCTGGGTGTGGGGGCCACGTTTCCTAAAAGAAAGAAACAGACCCTTGACATGCCCCTCTGTAGGGCCCAGGTAGAGCTGAAACAGGCTTGTGCTCGGAGAAATCCCTTGTGCTGTATCTACTATTCGGAGAGAGGAAAGACCTCAGCCTGTGTTCTTAGAGCGGTGTGTTTGGTGTTACGCTGGCTGTCATGTACCAGCAGTCCCTCTGACGGCGACTGTCACACGTGAGCCTTCATACCTGGGGTGTTCTGGAATCCAAGCTCTTTCATGTCACTTAAAAAAAAATGGGTGTGGTGCATGCTTGTAATCCCAGTACTTGGGAGGCCGCAAGTTCGCGGCCAGCCTCAGCTACTTAGTGAGGCCCTCCACACCTTAGCGAGACCCTGTTTCAAAAAAAAATAAAAGAATACAAAATTAAAAACGAGGGCTGGGGGTATAGCTCAGAGGTAGAATATCCCTGGGTTCAATCCCCAGTACCACAAATAAATAAATTAACTAACTAACTACAGGCTGGGTGTGGTGGCACACATCTGTAATCTCAGTACTTGGGAGGCTGAGATAGGAGGATCACAAGTTCGAGTCCAGTGTGTGGTAACTTAGTAAGACCCTGTTTTAAAATAAAAATAAAATAGTGCTAGGGGGTGTAGCTCAGAGGTAGAATGCCCGTGGGTTCCATCCCTACTCCCATACACACACAGACACACACAGACACACACACACCACACACACACACACACACACACACACACCACACACACACACACACACACAATGTGGCCAGTGTGATTGAGAAGCTGAATTTTTAACTTAAATTTAACTTTACCCACTTGTGGCTAATAGCTATAATTTCAGATAGTACTGTTCTAGAGTATGACAACTTTACACATGTTTAGATAGTATTAATAACATTCACAATCTTTTAAAGGGAATGTTACGTTAATGAACCGTTTTGACGCATCAACGTTAATTTCACGTGATCAACGCGGATGGCATGGCCTCAGTGTACTTCTCTCGGAGAAGTTTTTCTATCAGTACTTATATACAAATTGAAACTTATGGTAGAGAAAAAAGGTTAGTTAAAAAAATGGCACAAGCCGGGCATGGTGGCGCACGTTTGTAATCCCAGTACTTGGGAGGCTGAGATGGGAGGATCTGGGTTCGTGGCCAGCCTCAGCTACTTAGTGAGGTCCTCCGCAACTTAGTGAGACCCGGTTTCAAAATAAAGAATAAAAAATAGGGCTGGGGGTGTAGCCCGGAGGTAGAATGCCCCTGGGTTGAATTCCCAGTACTGCAAAAAAACAAAAACACAAACAAAAAAACCGGCACAGGTATGATGTTTATTGTGGTTGTTAAGTATTCAGAAGCTTCACTTCTGGCGATTTTAAGTCAGTTTCTGGTGCCGATCGATGTTGCCGCTGTGAAATGCAGACGCCACGGGCAGACGCATGGTCACACATCACAGGCTAAAGCACCGGGCGCCAAGAGCAGGCAGCGGGACGAGGCGGTACCAGCGCGTCCCAGCTGTCTACTTGACAGTCAAGCGCCTGGAGGCCATCAAAAATCCCAACGAGGCCAGGCGTGGTGGCGCACACTTGTAATCCCAGTACTTGGGAGGCGGAGACGGGAGGATCCAGGTTCGTGGTCAGCCTCAGCTACTTAATGAGGCCCTCCGCAACTTCGTGAGACCCGGTTTCAATAAAGGATAAAAAATAGGGCCGGGGGTGTAGCTGGGAGGTAGAACGCCCCTGGGTTCAATCCCCGGTACCGCAAAAAAAAAAAAAAAAAAATCCCAATGAAGGAATGCCAGTTTGGCGCCTCCACCTCTAAGTTCTGATGTAACTGACAGGGGCAAATACATATACATTTTTGTGTTTGTGTGAACTCTTGGTATACATCATTTATAAGCAACTTGCAAAAACATGCTCCTGGCGCTTCCAGGTACCTACCTGGGCTGTGGGCCGTGGCCTGCAAGGGCCCCGGCAGCATCCCCAGCAGCAGCGCCTGTAGATGATGCAGCTTTGCCCGGACCTCTGGGTGCTGCAGCCAGTAGCAGGTGACAGCAACAGGCAACTTCAGAGCAGCGGGGACCGGCTCCAGGGTGGCCTGCTTCACCTTCAGGGTGTCTAACAGAAGCGTCTGCCGCCTGCCCAGCGAGAGCTGGAAACACACACCAGACATGTTACTCTAGGGGTAGGTTTTTCTTCTTTTTAAATAACATGAAAAGATTTAATGTCAGCTGTGAAACTTATCTTCCTGTGGAAAAAAAAAACCAGCCACACCCAAGGCATTTATAAACACTAATGTGCTTAATAGCCGGGCATGGTGGTGCATGCCTGTAATCCCAGTAGGTGGGAGACTGAGACAGGAGGATTGCAGGTTTGAGGCCAGCAACTTAGCGAGACCCTGTTTCAAAATTAAAAAAAAACACATATAAAGGGCTGGGGGTGTAGCTTAGATGTTAATGCCCCTGGGTTCCATCTCTAGAATAAAAAAAAAAATAAAAGTAGAAAATAAGGTGCTTAATGAACACGGCTAGGTGTGTCTACTGTGGACTCTCTCTAGACTGCCCGAGGTGGCTCATCTCTGCGCATGCTCAGTGTGCCCATCACCTGGGAAGCTTGTTAAGAACTCAGTCCCCAGGCCTTATCCCCTCTTTATGAGTTGATAATCTGAAGGGAACCCAGGAATCTTCATTGTAACTATCAGCCCAGGTATTCTATTTGGAGAGACAAAGATTTAACCCTGCTCTTTCTGGCGGTGAGTGTTGAGGTGAGTGCTTTCAGTATAACAATAGCTACTGGAAGTAGCATTAGGTACTTTAAAATGAATCTCCTAAACTCAAAAAGAACATCACATAACACTCTAAATTCTTTCCTGTCATATAACGCTTAAGTTACAGAATTCTCAAGCCAACATAACAACATTCACGAACACAGTATGGGCTGCCCTCCCTACCGCCGGCTCTGCGCAGTTCCTGGCTTTCCTACAGTCTGTCTGTCTGATCATCTGTAAAATGGACATTTGCAGTGAGACACACAAGATGTTCCACTGAACTCACGAGTCCACGGTGCTTCCAAAAGGGGAAGTGCTCCGCTCACAGCCCTCAAAGCTTAGGTTTGACTGCATGGACAACTCCTTTCCCTCAGAAGGGGAAAGCTCAGGCCTGCAGAAGAAGCCGCCACCGAGAGGCACAAGAACCCAGAAAGAGGCTGGTCTTGGCTCTGCCTCAAACACCAGCAAAGATCCACTTCTGTGACTCCCCGTGACTAACCTCCTGTCTATTAACTTGAGTGGTGTTCTGTCTGCTGCGACTCACAACCAAAATGATACCATTCCAACTAATAACCCAAAGTAATACCACATGGGGACTAATGAACCGTGTAAGGTTTCTACCACAAGAGCCGGCACCAAGCACACTAAGTATTATTACCACTTCGTGTTAAAAACAAAATAGGTACTATCACAAGGTTTCAGACTTGTACCTACATTTGCGTTTAGAATCACATTTGCACCTGGTACCGTTTAAAATGATCATGGGCTAATTAGAGTCAAAAGCACTGCGCTAAATACAGAATTGATTGATTCATGCCCAAGGAAAGCCAAATGGTACCACAGCACAGAGAGTGAACTCAAATTTCGCCTGCTCTGAGAACAGGTACGTGATGAGGGCACTCGAGTCGTCTCTGCTTAGCAAGAGACACAACCCGCGTGTCACATGCGTTGACTGAGTTGGATTTCCTGTCCTGACTCCTTTTTCACACCCCCCCCCACACACACACAGTTCTGGATACATTGTAGATCTAAATGTAAAAGGCAAAAACCATTTTCATGATCTTGGAGTAGCAATAACTTCTTAAATAGGTCACAAAAGTGGTATCTGAAAATAATAAAAATGTAAATGACTATACTAAGAACTGTTCATTAAAACATACTAAAGAGTGGAAAGACAATGGGAGAGGCTAGTCACAATATGTATTATTGCAAAACCCCTGAAACACAGGGAAAAGTGTTGGAAAAGAAACGTCCCAACAGAGCATCCACATGGCGAATGAAGACATGAAAAGGGCTCGAGCCCCCAGAGAAATACCAATGCCCCCCGGAGTGGCTAGCAGGATAACGCCACACGAACCAGCAGAACAGCCAAGAGTTCTAGGTGAGAAACGACAAGGTACTGGCAAGGGAGTAAGGAAGGGGTCCTCCCAGGTGCTTCCAGTGGAATATTATTAATTAGTACACTCACTTTGCAAGACCTTTTTTGAACAGATGTGTATGGTATGACCAGTGTATATGCAACAGAAATGTGTCCACATGTTCACTCGATGTGTACTAGGATGTTCATGGCGCCATTTAAAATAGCCCAAACAGGAAGCTACCCAAATGCTCAGAAAACTGTGGCATGTTCCCACAATGCCGTGTTCACAGCCATGAGGTATGAGCTACGGCGACTCAGAGTGATAGGAGGCTCACAAACATGTTGAATAAAAGAAGCTGGGCATGGTGGCGCCCGCTTGTAATCCCAGTACTTGGGAGGCTGAGACAGGAGGATCACAGGTTCAAGGACAGCCTCGGCAGGTAGTGAGACTCTCACCAACCTAGTGAGACCATTTCAAAATAAAAATAAAATAGGGCTGGGTGTGTAGCTCAGAGGTAGAATGCCCCTGGAGTCCAATCCCCAGTACCACACACACACACAGAAAAACAATAGTAATAACTGCAAAGAAAACACAGACCACTGAAGTACAGTGGAAAGGACAGATTTAGAGCTGAAATGCAAGGTTGGAATCTTGGCACTGACACTCTCGCTGAGACATTACCTACTTCTCTAGCCTTCTAGTTTTCTCATCTATGAAATGATGGCAAGATTTTTTTGTGTGTGTGGTACCGGTGACTGAACCCAGGGACGTTTTACCTCCGAGCTACATCCCCGGCCCTATCTTTTATACTTTATTTTGAAACCGGGTCTCATGAAGTTGCAGAGAGCCTCACTAATTAGCTGAGGCTGGCTGCGAACCCGGATCCTCCGGTCTCCGCCTCCCCAAGTACTGGGATTACAAGCGTGCGCCACCACGCCCGGCATGATGGCAAGATTTTAACCCACCTTGGTTTGTCATGTTAAGAGAGATAATATATATGAAACCAACTTACGATATCTGTAAAGAGATTTATAAAACTTTCATTCGTATGACAAATCCTCACCTCTGTCAATCTGCTCAGGTCAAAATGATCCTGGGGCAGCTCTACTGCGTCAACAATGGATGTTTTGATATTTTTATTAACCCTTTCCACTTCGCTGAATGCGCGAGGTCGAGGCGGTAGTGCGTTCCAGGACGTGTGTTTTGGGTGTGACAGAGCATTCAACAGAAGCCCGTAGATGATCTGCCGGATGGGCTGCGATGTTCTGTGTGCATTTGGTCGCTGCATATTTTCTACCTGGGTTTGAAGAATGGTCCTTCTCAGCACTAAAGCATCGCTGATGAAAGGAGACAGCTGGCCTTTGGCTAAGGACACCAGGACCCATTCTGGTAGAGCCAGATTTAAGGTGTCTGGACAGACGCAAGTCCCATATTGGAAGAAGTCCTGCAGCTTCACCCGGGACTGCTGGTATTCCTCCATGGAACAGTAGAGGCGTTCCTTAACATTTTCTCGATCCTTTTTGGGGAGATATTTCAGAACGTTATCTAGGGCTTCGGTAGGGTCAGCAAAATGAGACAACCAGTTCAGAAGTGCCAGCACTCGGTGGTGTCTCCTCCCCTTAGGACTAGCAGCTCGAAGAGGAAGACATGCTTTACTTAAGAACGTCTCCACGATGGGCAGATGAACATGGTCATTCCCACAGAGCACCGCAAAGAGAGGTAGGAGAGCTCGGTTCATGTTGCTGAAATGGTGGCAGAAGGCATCAAGGGAAAAGCATTTGGCAGGAATATAGTAGTTTTCTGTGCCCTTAACCTTGTTCAGATTTCTCCACTGGAAGCCATTCAATGGGCAAAAGCCAGTTTTGAGGTCAAAAATGCAAAAGTCACTATCCGATGATAACACAGGGCACTTCCAATGATTGGCAAGCGTCATAATATCCCGATCTGCTTCTGAGAAGCACTGGACAAAACGTACCTGCAGCTTGATCAGAACCTGGATGAACACCTCTCGGATGAGTAAGGGACACACACACCCTCCCCCACCAACAGAAAGGGAGTGGGCCGCCTGGATCTTCTCTCTAGCTCGATCCTTCAATGTCGTCAGCTTTTTATCTGAAATGTCACATCCTCCATCTAACACGACGTAGGGACATATATTACAAGCAAACAGCGATTCGAAGAATTTCTGTACAACATCTGCAAAAGAATCATAGTCCCCTCCATACCGGAGCTCTAAGCCGGAATCGAAGCAGAGTCGGTGGAAAAGGGCATAGCCATCAATGATAATTTTGGTGTCCCGTAACTTCAGATCAGTGAAGAAATCATTGCCATGATCTTCCACAAAACTCATTAGTCCTCGAATACCCATGATGGCAGTCTGAAGGATTGCCTGTTTGAAACAAGAGAACACATTTTCAACTGCTGCAGGTTATGGGGTACCAAGTCATGGCTTCCAGTACCATTCAACCGGTAGCAAATATTATCAAGTGCTCTTTACATAGAACATGTAAGGGCGTCAACATCTCTGAATTCTTACCTAGGTCTTCAGGCAATACTAGCTGAGCACTTTTTGTGTGTGTGTGGCATTGGGGATTAAACTCAGGGGCATTCTACCTCCGAGCTACACCCCCAGCCCTATTTTTTATTCTTTATTTGAAACAGGGTCTCACTAAGTTGTGGATGGCCGCACTAAGTAGCTGAGGCTGGCCGCAAACCTGTTATCCTCCTGTCTCAGCCTCCCAAGTACTGGGATGACAAGCGTGTGCCACCACGCCTGGCTAGCTGAGCACTTTTTAAATTCTCTTTTGCTTTGCCTGTGTTACACAAGGCACAGAATGGTTTCATGGGTTCTGATCTCTGGGTAGGGACAGAGGTTGCTGCTGATTTTAAAGGAAAAGAGGTAAAAATCCATTATAGACAAATCAGTATGTAAGTTCTGTGGGTTTTTGATACTGAGACAATTGTTACCATTTTATGCTACTTTGTGGGGGCAAAGTAAGAAGTCCTAAGCCACAAAAATGATATCCTTACTCAGGTGTGTCTAGTTTTTCTTTTTTTTACTGATAGAGTCTAGAAAATTCTTTCAGGACTTAGGCTTGTGGGCCCTTCTTAATTGGTGTCATTTCTGGTAAGGAAAACTATTGCTCCCTGCTTCTAGGAACCCAACTAACTATCCAGTTCATTCCAACAAGGGGCCCTCTTCACTATCTTTGCATTTCTGGCCCTGTTACTCTTCCCCACCTGGGTAACACACGGGATAGGTATTACTGGGTTTTCCTTTGGTTTCAGGCTTCTATAAGGCTCAGCATGACACTCTTACTAATCTTGTATTTAATACCACAATGCATTTTTTTTTGCATTGTGAATTTTGGAGCTATTACATTAAAATTTATCAACTTTTTTTTTTTTTTTAGCATCTGCTTACCTTTTGCGCTTGAACACCTCACCCTAATCCCAGCCCTGTCACTATCTCAGCACCTCACCCTGCATCCCACTAATTTCTTTACAAGGTGGTCTTGTAAAGCTTCTGCGAACACAGATGCTTTGGGCGAATTCTAAGCCAATGCCCGGAGTAGCTGATCCACGACTGCACGCTGCACAGGGGAAGGGCGCGCAAAGGGGATGATCTGAGTCCTCGGATTCGGGCCTTCCGACGCCTCGCCATCCCGCCGCGGCCAGCAGCGGCAGCAGAGCCCACCTGCGGGGTCGCCGCGGAGGACCTGGCCCTCCATCCGTAGCCCGCGGGAGCCCCGGAGAACCGGCAGCCCGGGCACGTGAGGGCGGAACACCGGGCGCGGCAACCGGAAGTGTCCGGGTCCGCGTCACCTCGCGGGGAGAAGGGTTCCGCGAGGCCAGGGCGTCCCCGGCCGGGGCGGGGGAAGGTGGCTCGGTCCTGGAGGCGCGATCGCTCAGGAATGCCGACGCTCTCACGTCCCGACACGGCCTCGGTCCGGTTCGGAGATCGCGGCCGGCCCGCCCGCCCGCCCTGCAGCGTTTTCCCTGCTCCTCGGCTCCGCGCGCTCTTCCGCCTGGAGGAGCGCCTGCCCCGACTTCCCGGCGTGCCCCGCGCCGTCTCCCTGGCGACGCGTCCAAACAGCGGTGGGTACCGCGGTGGGCGCCTGGGTTGAGTTACGGGCGGGATAGGGATGCCCGGCGCCGCTCCTCCGCCTGCGGCGGGAAAGGTAATGCAGGGAGGGTCGAGGTTCCGAGCGGGGCGGGCTCAGCACCTCTGAGCCTCCGCGCGCCCTCCTCACCTCCCCATCTCCTGCAGTCTCCGAGAAGTGCGCACGGTCCCCTCCGCAAAAGCTAACTCGCTTCACCTAAACACACACCTCCTATTCCTTCTTTCCTTTCCTTTCCTTTCCTTTCCTTTCCTTTCCTTTCCTTTCCTTTCCTTTCCTTTCTTTCCTTTCCTTTCCTTCTTTCCTTTCCTTTCCTTTTTTTTTCCTTTCCTTTCCTTTTTCCTTTCCTTTTTCCTTTCCTTTCCTTTCCCCTTCCTTCTTTCCTCCTTCCTCCTTCTTCCCTCCCTCCCTTCCTCCCTTCCTTCCTTCCTTCCTTCCTTCCTTCCTCTCTGTCTCTTTCTTTCTTGTATTGAACCCCAGGGTCTTCAACCTCTGGACCCCAGCCCTATTTTATTTTATTTTTTCAAAAAAGTTCAGGTACAATCCCAGTACTTGGGAGGCGGAGACCTGAGGATCCAGGTTCGCTGCCAGCCTCAGCAACTTAGTGAGGCCCTCCGCAACTTCGTGAGACCCGGTTTCAAAATAAAGTATAAAAAAAAAATAGGGCCGGGTGTGTAGCATGGAGGTAGAATGCCCCTGGGTTCAATCCCCGGTACCACACACACACACACACACACACACACAAAAAAAAAAAAAAAAAAAAAAAAAAAAAAAGCTCAGGTACTAGGGATTGGTCCCAGGGGCTTTCTACCTCCTGGCTACACCCTCAAGCCTTTTTTTCATTCTGAAACAGGGTCTCGCTTAGTTGCTGAGAGTCTCACAAAGTTGCTGAGGCTGGCTTCAACCTGAGAGCCTCCTGTCTCAGCCTCCCAAGTACTTACAGGTGTGTGCCCCTGTTGGGGGCCATCTTAGCCCACGCAGTGAGGTCACCATTTCCAACCGGCTTAACCATGTACACAGTACATGCCAAGTGGAAATTGTCGGCACTCAGACAAGCTTCCTTGGACTGGATGGGACCGAAAACTGGACATTGATGACCTCCCAGTCTCCCTGAAACCTTCACGTTGCCACTCCCTGGTCTTAACTTGTGACCCTAGTCTTAACTTGTGATTGCCACTCCCTGGTCTTGTGATCTTCCCGTTTGCTTTGTTTGAAGCCTTAATATAAGAAGGGCCCTGGCTATAGAAGGCCAGGAGAATTTGTTATCTCTCTCTGCTCTCGACCCCCAATTATTAAATTCTCTTAAAATTATTATATCAGAGTTCATGTTGTTATTGTGTGAGGAGACTATTGATCAGGAAGCTGTCTTGAGCAGCAACCTTCCGTGGCAGGAGTCACGGAATAATTTTTAGGAAGCTGCGTGGAGCAGCGACCTTCCGTGGTGGGACTATGGAGCAAGGAGCATCCACTAGAGCCCGCAATATGCCACCACACCTGGCAGAACATTAGTTAAGAAAGACAATGCTATAAGTGAATATTTGCATATTTATGTTATATTTTGAGAATATTTGTGGTGTTTTTGTGGTTGATTGCCCTGGTGGTTTTTGTGGATAACTGACACTACCATGTAAAGGCAATTGGCCATCATTATAAACAGTACTTTTTTATTTATAGCTTTGGCATTGTTGGGTATGAAAACCTAACCCCCTGCATAGTCTTCCATGTAAAATCATATTTTCATATAGATTTAAAACAAAAATACTCTATTCTTGATTACTAACAAAAAAGTTAATGTGTGTGTGTGTTTGGTACTAGGAATTAAACCCAGGGACATTCTACCTCCAAGCAACAACCCCAGTTCATCTTTCTTTCTTTTCTTTCTTTTCTTTCTTTCTTTCTTTCTTTCTTTCTTTCTTTCTTTCTTTCTTCCTTCCTTCCTTCCTTCCTTCCTTCCTTCCTTCCTTCTTTCCTTTCCTTTCCTTTCCTTTCCTTTCCTTTCCCTTTCTTTCTTTCTTTCTTTCTTTCTTTCTTTCTTTCTTTCTTCATTTTTTCATTTATTGTGGTACTGGAGATGGAACTCAAGGGTGTTCTACATCTAAGCTATACCCTCAGCACTATTTTATTTTTTAGTTTGAAACAGAGTCATACAAAGTTGCTGAGGACCTTGCTAAGTTACTGAGGCTGGTCTTGAACCTATAATACACCCGTCTCAGCCTCCCACGTACTAGGATTACAGGTGTGCGCTACCACACCCGGCTCCAGCTTGTTTTTATTTTTTGTTTTGAAACCAGGTCTCGCTAGGTTGCCAAGAGTCTTGCTGCCTTGCTGAGACTGGCCTTGAACCTGCTGTTTCAGCCTGGCCTTGAACCTCCTGTTTCAGCCTCCCAAGTACTGGGATTACAGGTGTGTGCCAACATGCTTGGCTAAAGCAGTTAACATTTTGATGAAATAAAAGTGATTTTCCTGTTTACCTACTCATATGAAATAGTCCTGCTATTCATAACTCTGCTGTACATTCCATAGTTCCTTGAGGAATTATACATTTATATTCTACAACACATTTATATTCAGCTAGCATTAATATATAAATTTAGGTCTGAATTGCATTTGTGTTACTTCTAATCCAGGGGTTTACTGTGTACCCAGTATGTGTAACAGAAACTTCAGAAACTAGATCGGAATTGGCTGAGCAGGGGAAGACATTCATTCTGAATCCTTATCCCTCCTCACACCTATTCTAATAAATGCAAAAACCACAATTTATAGTCTACAGGGAAAAAATCTAAAGGAAACTAAGATCATACTAATTTCTGGGTTTTTTTTTTTTTTGCGGTACTGGGGATTGAACCCAGGGGGGTTCTACCTCCATGCTATACCCCTGGCCCTATTTTTTATACTTTATTTTGAAACCGGGTCTCACGAAGTTGTGGAGGGCCTCACTAAGTAGAGAGAGAAAGAGAGACAGAGAGAGAGAGAGCTGAGGCTGGCCGTGAACCTGGATCCTCCGGTCTCCGCCTCCCAAAGTACTGGGATTACAAGCGTGCGCCACCACGCCCGGCTCTAATTTCTGTTTTAACCCTAACTTACTATTTGTAAACCAAAATAAGCATAAAGTAGGAAGAGAGCATTACAAAATGTTAGTGCAAGTGTGTAGGTTTAAGGAAGTGAGAAGTGCGCATGTGTGTTTGTGTGTGTGTGTGTGTGTGTGTGTATGTGACTGGGGATAGAACCCAGGGCCTTGCTCATACTAGGCAAGCATTATGTCTCTGAGCTACATTCCCAGCCCTTTTATTTTTTATTTTGAGGCAGGATCTTGCTATGTTGCCTAGGCTGGCAACTTGTGATCCTCCCACCTCAGCCTCCCTAGTAGCTGGGATCATAGGTGTGGCGTGGGCCACCATGCCAGTCTGGGATTTTTTCTTTTAAGTGTTGACATATTTGGGTGTACAATGGTAGACTGTCTTCCTATGAAAGAATTTGAAGTATCTCTACTCTTTTTCTCTCAAATCATTAAAGCTCACCTTTGTGGTATCATTCGGTCTGCTAATCGAGGTGCAGCTATCGCTGTCAAAAACTTACACTTTTTGTCAAGAATCTTTTAGAATCCTTTAGACCTGACCTGTGGATTTTTCACATTGCAGACGTTGACCCACACTTCTTGGATGCATGTGACCATGTATCAGGAGACTTGCATATGAGTTTTCTACAAATGAATAAACTGGCTTTCACTTGCGCGGAGCAATGCTGAAATTCCAAGAGGCTGCTAAGTGTGTAAGCGGATCAACAGCTGTTTCCTCCTGTCCAGAGACCTTGATTGCAAGAAGATATGCGCTTCGACAGAAACTTGGTAGTGGGAGTTTTGGAACTGTGTATCTGGTTTCAGACAAGAAAGCCAAACAAGGAGAGGAATTGTAAGTAAAAATACTTCATACTAGTCTTGAGTGAGCCACCCAGTATGTGCACCTATTAGCTGATTAAGGACATGGAGTAATTGGCCGTTGTGGCGCACACCTGTAATCCCAATACTTGGGAGGCTGAGACAGGAGGATTGCAGGATCAAAGCCAGCCTCGGCAACTTAGCGAGATCCTGTTTTCAAATGAAAAATAAAATAGGGCTGAAGGTGTAGCTTGGAGGTAGAATGCCCCTGGGTTCAGTCCCCAGCACCACACACACACACACACAACACACACACACACACACACAACACATACAACCATGGAGTAATATCCACTTTGTCCTTTGCATTAAAGCAAGAAGCTAGTAAGGATAGAAAAGTTCCTTTGTTGATCTCCTCCGATAAAGCATTTTTTTTTTGTTATTTTGTGGTCTTGGGGATGGAACCTAGGACCTCACGCAGGCTGGGCAAGCGCTCTACCCCTGAGCTATACCCCTAGCCCCAGGTAAGACTCTTAAAGGCATTTCAGCTCTGAATAAAGTAGACAAAGGACGTAGAGAAGGAAAGCGGGGTAGATTATGGAAAATAACTTTTTTATGCACACCAGTCTCCATTACGACATTGCTTCCATGAACCTTGATTAAAACTTCTGGAATGAGAAAAGAACGGTTCACAACTGCATCTTTAGAGGTGTTATGAAATGCAAATCAACAGCAGTTCACATTGAAGAACCGAGGAAATATGCCATGAATTTTTTTTGGCTTTTCCACGATTTTCAAATCTGTACTCAGCACGCAAACTAGGTAGTTCAGCTGAACGGAGCCTCACACTTAACGTTAGCTTACGTTAATGACTCCCTGGTAACCCGCTTTTCTTTGATTTTGATTGGCCCCTATACACTTTCGTGGAGAAGAACTCTCAGTACTGTTGGATAGTACGTCTCTTACAGACATGGATAAGCTTTCATTTTTAGCTTAAAGTTTTTTTTTAAATTTGTGGCCGTGAAAAGCTAGTTGGAACTGAAATTAGGACAAGAAACTTGTACATCAGAAACTCAGGAGGAAGAGAAAGCAGACGGCTAGTCCCAGAGATCAGCCCAGATTTATATCCCATAATCTAGTCTTTCATTGTCAAGCTTTCAGCTACCCTAAGTTCTTCCAGCTTTGTGTCATCAGATACTCAAATGCCAGGCAGTGTGGTGCATGCCTGTGATCGTAGTGAGGCAGGGGGATCGCAAGTTTGAGGACAACATGGGAGATTTAGCGAGACCCTGTCTTAAAATAAAAAAATAAGCCGGGCATGGTGGCGCACACTTGTAATCCCAGTACTTGGGAGGCTGAGAGAGAAGGATCGCAGGTTTGCGGCCAGCCTCAGCTACTTAGTGAGGCCCTCCACAACTTAGTGACACCCTGTTTCAAAATAAAGAATAAAATAGGGCTGGGGGTGTAGCCCAGAGGTAGAATGCCCCTGGGTTCAATCCCCAGTACCACAAAAAGAAAAATAAATAATAAATAAAATTGGGCTGGGATGTAGCTCAGAGGTAGAATGTCCCTGGGTTCAAACCCCAGTACCACAAAATAAATAAATAAATAAAAAGGGCAGAGGATGTAGCTCAGTGGCAGAATGCCCATGGAAAACACACGTGCGCGCGCGCACACACACACACACGGTTTAAAATCAGTGTGATGAATACTCCTTCTTCATACATGATAGGAATTACAAAGGTTAGTGTTACTGATGTGGTCTTAAAGATCTATCTTTTCAATGGTCTCCTTGTCTAGAATTTTACAGAGTTGTACTTTTCAATAGTTTTCAATCAATTCCTACATGAAGGAAGGCAAAAGAGCTGGCATTTTTCTGGTATTCTTAGAACATGTGTTACATGACTCCTACTGAAAAGGATTTTTCCACCCCAATCCCAGAGGCGCTCTTCTGACCAGCTAGAGAGGGTCAATGACTCTTAGAGAGCCTCATGGGAACATTGGAAGGAAGACCTAATTCCACCCTAGGACTTATTTAAAAAAACCCATACTGTTGGACCGTATCCAGTTTGGGTTTCTTTAGCTAATGAGGAATATGAGGAATTTGGAGAGAATTCACAGGAGGGGCTAAAACGTTGATTAAAAGGATATAAAATAAGATGTATCAAAACCAAACTTGAAAGCTTCAGACCCGAGCTGGGGATGTGGAGTGTGCGTGTAGGGTGGATGTGCTTGTTTGTAGGGGAAAGAGAAAAAGGAGGGTCTTGGCTGGCTGGTCAGTGATCGGTAAGTGACCTTTCTTATACGTGAACGAATCTTGAAACACATGACTTGATTTCAAGATGGCAGACAAACCCTAGTTTTGTGGAATGAGTCCAGGGTCGAGATTAATGGTCAAAGCATTTGGCACCAGACAGTCTAGTCTAGAAAACCTGGGAAAGGAATCGTTCACCGCAACCTCTAAGACCAGTTACACGCTGGCCACATTCAGCCTTCAGATGTGTGTTTGGCCTGCACATTATTTCTTTTGAAACTTATATTAGTTGCTAGTATTTTCAAACAGGCAGCTCTCAAAATTGAGTGTTTCCTCTTCTCTTAAAAAAAAAAATATGAGCCAGGCGTGGTGGCGCACGCTTGTAATCCCAGTACTTGGGAGGCCAAGACAGGAGGATTGCAGGTTCGCGGCCAGCCTCAGCTACTTAGTGAGGCCCTCTGCAACTTAGTGAGACCTTGTTTCAAAATAGAGAATAAAAAATAGGGCTGGGGGCTATAGCTTGGTGGTAGAATGCCCCTGGGTTCAATCCCCAGTACCAAAAAAAAAATATTTGGTAACATTTGCTAACACTGGTGCCTGTGTAGACACAATGGTCTGGAGCTGGGTAGCGGCTACTTTCTTTAGACAAATTCTGTGTTCTCCAATTAGCCACATTCCTGCCTCTCTTCATGTCCCGTAAGCCCAATCCCATCATCACTTTCCACTGTCTGCTGACCTGTGTAGACATTTGTTTTTGGAACTCTGCTAAAACCAGGACGAGAACACGTGGGACTGCTCACCAAATCCTAGGGTGCTAGAAGTGGGCAGGGCAGCGTCATCAGTAAGCCCTGGCTTGGAGGCGAGCAGTCGAGGAGTGAGCCGGGCCTGTTCTCACTGTGCGCTCAAGGCTACGCCGGCGTCTAATCTGACCTTTCGCGTCCTCATCTGCAGAGTGGGTATAATAGCTCACAGGATTGTAATGAGGATGAAATAAAATATCTACCTACTTATAGAAGGTAGAGGTATTACAGTGCCTTATGCATAATTGTCACTCAGCAACAGCTGAGGTTCATCTTAACTATAAACAATCCAAGTGAACAGAATAATTGAAGGAAGCCCCAGAGAGCTTCAGCTATCCACCATCCCGATGACTGCCGTCGGAACCCTCTACTAAATGCAAGTTTTTCTTTTGTATTCTGCTTTTAAAAGAGAGAGAAAAAAATCTCAGACAGTAATTTGTTATCAGGCATGTAATTTTTAAAATTTCTTCAAGGGTCTTGAGATTGTATCAATTGTGTCGTCTCTTCTTTTATGTCTCTATGGCTGACTGAAAGAAATTGACATTCAGAATGTGTAAGGCATCGACTTATCAGTGGTTGTTATGTTTAATACAGGTATAGAAGCAGGAGACTAATACTACTTTTTAGATTTTTCCACCCAGAGTATTGACCACTGAACTTTGAGTTTGTGAGCACATCACATTATTAGCACCATTAGTTGTCCGAGGTCAGGTGAAGTTTTAAATTCTGTGTTACATACTAGACCATAAATATAAGGAATTAGTTCATGTTAGAGGTGGACAAAAGATGAATAATTGATAAAATAAGATTTCTGTAATGTTACAAATGCTATTTCCTTAACAGATCCGAGTAGATCCGCCTCTCTTCATTGTTTTGGCGACATACCTTCCGAGCTAACAGGAAGGTGTAGCGTGCCTTGTTACGTCAGACTAGCCCCTGGGGTCAGGGTTAAAGGAGCGACTTGAGTACATCATGAGTCTGGACCGGTGCACAGGACACTTACAGTCCTATGAAATAATAGGTTGATATAATACACACGTCTAGGTTTAGTCAAAGAACTTGACAAGCCATGGAAGAGCCGGATGTGTGTGCGTGATGTTTTATCCATCAGAGTACTGCAGTTTATCATTGTGCCACTTGGGGGCACCATTCTATCATTGACACGTGTGTCCTGTGAACTTTAATTACAATGTAAATACCACATTCCTTTACATTTTTATTGACTTCCAGACTAGCTATGGGATAAACGTAAATGCTTCAGGCATTACACTTGATTAGCGCCTGTTTGGAGAGAGTTTTCTGTTGGTGTAAATTCCTGGCATTCCTTCTTTGGTTATCTCAGTAGAATAAAAAACTGTTAAATTGGGTTGTGAATGTGATAGAGGTTTTTGTTTTATTATGCATCATGAAATTTATAAAACAATGTTTGGGAATGTTTTTCTTTTATAATTATAGATACTCCGGTCTAATGGATGTAATTATGTTGTCATATTTCTAAAAAGATTTTTCTGGTTCTAGTTCATAATTTCACTTTATATTTTTGTTAAGCTGTCAAAGTATTTTCTTTTTAGCAAAACCAAAGATTTTTTAAATTGACATAAAATTGTACATATTTAGGGTGTACCATGTGATGTTTCTATACATATAAACATTGTGTAATATTCAAATTAGAGTAAACATATCTATTTCCTCAAACATTATAATTTCTTTGTGGGAAAACATTAAAAATCCTTTCTCTAGCCTAGTATGGTGGCACATGCCTGTAATCCCAGTACTTGGAAGGCTGAAACAGGGGGTTTCAAGACAGGTTCAAGGCCAGCCTCAGCAACTCAGCAAGATCCTGGTTCAAAATAAAAAGTAAAATTGTTCTGAGGGTGTAGCTCAGAGATTGAACCCTTGGGTTCAATCCCCAGTACCACAGAAAAACACAAACAAAAACCTTTCTCCGAGTGTTTTTGAAATATGCAGTACAGCATCATTATCTATAGTCACTCTACTGTGAGATAGACTATCACAACGCATCTCTTCTACTTATCTGTAACTTGGTACCCACTAACCACCCTTCCCCCATACTCTTCCCAGTCTCCGCTAACCACTCTCCTACTCTCTACCTCTCTGCTTCAGTGAAATCAACTTCTTTCGATTCCCCGTATAAGTGAGGGGTATTCGTCTTTCTGACCCAACTTATTTCAGTTCACATAGTATCTTCCAGTTCCAGCGTTGTTGTAAACGACAGGATTTCATCCTTTCCTGGCTGACCAGCGCTCCATTCTGTGTACCTACTGCATTGTCTTTATTGATTTATTAGTTGATGGATCCGTGGTTTGTTTACGTTTCTTGGCTGTTGCAAACAGTGCTGCGATAAACATGGAGTGCAGACATCTCTTGGACATACCGACTTCGTTTCCTTTGACTATGCTCAGCAGTGGGACTGCTGGACCATGTGGTAGTTCTGGTTTTAATTTCTGAGGCACCTCCGTATTGCTTTCCTTAATGGCTGACCTAATTTCCATTCCCACAAAGAGTGTGCGAGGGTCCCCTTTTCTCCACATCCTCCCCAGCACTTTAGGTAGTAGCCATTCCGGCTGGAGTGTGGTGATATGTCACTGTGATTTCACTCCGCATTCCTGATGATTAAGGATGTTGCGTATTTTTCAGATATCTGTTGGGTATTTGTATGCCCAGCAGAACTTGAGAAATGTCTCATTCAGTTGATGGCCTATTTTAAAATTAGATGACGTGTTTTGCTATCATTATTTTTTGCTATTAAGTTGTTTAATTTTTTATATATTCTATATGTTAACCCTTTAGATATATAGGCATATCCAAAAGATTTTGATGAGCTAACAAGTTCCTTTGGTTCTTAACACAGTACATGTAATTTAATAGAAAAGAGATGTTAAGGAGGTGAGCTTAACCTAAAATACACGATTAAGCTTGTAATTAATTATGTCCATACAGTGAATTTCAACATTCATCTTATCAGCATTGAATTATTTTTTCCAGGTTATAATGTTTTTTTAAAAAAGTCATCACACTTAAGATACAGTGATTTTATTATATGGAGGTGATTTTCTGCTATCGTCTGTTTTAGTCTCTCAGCTATTAAGTAATACAATTTAAATATGAAACTTTGCTCTGAACAGAGCAAGAGAGGGAGCTGAAGAAATAGGAGATAAGGCCCGACCCTCAGAAGTCAGCAGTCTAGAAGAGATGGAATTAACTTTCATAAAACAACTAGCCACTGGCATAAGACAATGATTAAATATCTGTGTGGCTCTTCAAAGTGTCAGAGTGGCCATGGCTTAGCTCGCTTACTGGCTAAATATGGTCATTATCTTATTCGTTTCTGTATATTATCTAAGAGCTTTAGTATTTCCCTATCTGTGTAAATATCCTAACATTACCCCCCTTAACTCTGATCTGACACCTTGGTCTTTGCCTAAATAATATGGTCAACGTGGAAGTGCTCTGTCTCTCTGGGGGGCATTTCTTCCCGTCCTATGTGCCTGCAACACGAGATAAAGATGAGGGGTTAAGTAGGAAAGAAAGGCCTGCAAGTCCTTAAAGGGATGTCCTCAAGCCCATGTGTCCAACACCAGGCCTTCGCCTCCTTGGAGAAATCTGGGGTCTTTTTTTTTTTTTGCGGTACCGGGGATTGAACCCAGGGGCATTCTACCTCCACGCTACACCCCCGGCCCTATTTTTTTATACTTTATTTTGAAACCGGGTCTCATGAAGTTGCAGAGGGCCTCACTAGGTAGAGAGAGAGAGACAGAGAGAGAGAGAGAGAGAGAGAGCTGAGGCTGGCCACGAACCCGGATCCTCCGGTCTCTGCCTCCCAAAGTACTGGGATTACAAGCGTGCGCCACCACGCCTGGCCCTGGGGTCTTTATTAGGGTAGGTGGATTCTTTTTTTTTTTTGTGGAACTGGGGATTGAACCCAGGGGCATTTCACCTCCGAGCTACACCCCCAGCCCTATTTTTTTTTTGTTCTTTATTTTGAAACAGGGTCTCACTAAGTTATGGAGGCCTCACTAGGTAGCTGAGGTTGGCTGCGAATCCGGATCCTCCTGTCTCAGCCTCCCAAGTACTGGGATTACAAACCTGCGCCACCATGCCCAGTGAGGGTGGATTCTTAAAATCCTAACAAGCTAATTTTCTACTCATCGGTGGAAACAAAATGGAGGGGGGGAGGAGCTGTTGCTAGAAATAGCCACACTGACAACAGAAAAGGGTGATCTTAGACCTTAAGAGAAAGGGAGATAGAAAATCATAAAAAGGCAATTAAAACTCAAGTTTTGGGTCAGAGTCTATTATCATAAAGTGAAACAGCGCTCCAAACCCCAGTCTCTCCTGAGGGCGTCTCAGACTTACAGTCTAGATCCGGAGCGTGGTGTTGAGGTGGAATCTCCATCCTGCAGGGGGTCGAAGGGGCCCAAGGTGCTGGAAAGACAGAACCACACTGGGAGCCAGGTCTCGGCTTTGCATTTTATATACCTAGAGATGGTCAGCCTTCGTGAGGAGCTTATGCTCACAAACTCCATGCAAGACAGGTCTATAAACTGTAATGCTAATTCTTAACCCAAGGCCTAACATGGAAAGTATCTCATCTCTTGATTTTCTGGTGGCAATCCTGGAGAATATCTAATCCAAGGTGAATATCATCTAATCAAAGGTGAAAATATGCCCCAAACAAAGCCAGAGGAATAACTGGACAATTATTCCCTTAAACCAGGAAAAGGGTTTCTTCCTCATAACATAGAGCATCGTTCCAAGAGACTATTTTTCTGGGAATCCTCAGACCCATTGTGTCTCTGCTGAATGACTCTGGATGCAAACATGTACAGTTATCCTTAGGTACCTCCTTTCCCAGTGTCCAAAGTAACGTATACATTTTACAAAAAAATGCAGGGTTTGCATAAAGGAGAAGGAAAATAATCTATAGTTCTGTGACTCAACTTTTGGTGTTTTCTGTACGTATTGACAAATATTGATTCACTCTTTTAGGAAACACAGGGCCTTGGCCACAGTGGTTGCCCCAGAAATTGGGGGTTGGGAGAAAAGGAGACTCACTTTTCACCAAACCTTTTGGAAGTTTGCACCGTCTTTAAGATCGAAAACAACAACAACCACAAAACACAAAACAAAAAGGCAAAAAACCCCCACTTCTTCAACAAATATTGGTCATCATTTACTAATTACCTGCGCCTCAAGGAGCTTGAGTCTGCCTTAGTGTTTCTTAACCTTGGCTGAACAGTAGAATCACAATATTTAAAAAATAGAAATGCTTGAGCCAGGCACGGTGACACCTGTAATCCTAGTACTTGAGAGGCTGTGACAGGAGGATCGCAGGTTTAAGACCAGCCTCTGCAATTTAGTGAGACTCTCAGCAGCCTAGCAATACCCTGTTTTGAAACAAACAATAAAAAGGGCTGGGGGTATAGCTTGGAGGTAGAATGCCCCCGGGTTCAATTGCTTGTACTTAAAAAAAAAGGGGGGATATGCTCAAGTCGTACACCAGTAGATTATGTTTGTCCTGGTATATAGCCCAGGCACCTGGATATTTTGAGAGCTACTAGGTGATTTGAATGTTTGAGGACTTGGGAATATTTGATCTCCTGAAGATCATTTTATAAACATAAAAAAAGTAATTATAAGTTGTAATAGCTATAGTTGTATAGACTTGTGAGAGACGAGTCTCGGATGCTGTGGTATACAACATACCCATCGAAGCTGGCAGGAAGAGGTTGGGCGAGGCAAGGCAAGGCAGGGCTTCCCTGAGAAGTATTGTATCTTAAGAATGATGAAGAAGGAGCCAGGCGTGGTGGCTCACACTTGTCATCCCAGTACTTGGGAGGCTGAGACAGGAGGATGGCAGGTCCGCGGCCAGCCTCAGATACTTAGTGAGATCTCTGTAACTTAGTGAGACCCTGTTTCAAAATAAAAAATTAAAAAATAGGGCTGGGGGTGTAGCCTGGAGGCAGAGTGCCCCTGGGTTCCATCCCCAGTACTGAAAAAAAAAAAGAATGATGTAGAAGGAGCTGGAGGTTTTCACACTTTATTGGGTATCAGAATTGTGTGGGGGACTTGTTAAAATACAAATAGCGGGGCTCCCCTCACCACCAAAGTTTGGGATTCAGCAGGTCTGGTGGGAGGAGCCTGAGTATGCATTTCTAATGGCTGCTCCCATTGCAAGAGGGCTACACTTTGAGGGACACGGAACTAGGCAAAAGTGTGGGGAACAGTTCCATCCACTGTGAAAGGCACTAAAGTGAATAGGGCTTCAGTGTATACATCATTTTGCATCTTTTTAAAGCACTAAAATATAAATTTTCCCATGTTATTAACTGCTGTTTAAAAGCATCCCTTCAAGCACCTGCATAATCGTCCACTGTATGGCTTTACTATTGTTTGGCCCTCTCTGGTTGGATATCTGGTTCTAGAATCCTAAGCAGAAGTAAAAGGCGATTAGTGTCCTCAGATTAGTAAAGGCCTTTTAGTGTCCTCAGAGATGTGTAATAATGACTGTGTCAGTGTTTCCTGAAAGTGAATGAAGAGCTGTGTGTCGGTCACCTGAGAGTCACAGGCCTCCTGTGGCACTCAGTTGAACCATTTTGGGGTCAGTTATAAATTCTGGCCATATTTGCTGAGAGGCTCAGTTGTAATTAGAAAAAAAAAGGCACATGCCTGAAATCTCAGTACTTGGGAGGCTGAGACAGGAGGATCACAGGTTTGAGGACAGCCTCAGCAAATAGTGAGACTCTCATCAACTTAGTGAGACCCTGTTTCCAAATAAAAAAATGAAAATATAGGGCTGGGGTGTAGCTGGGAGGTAGAATGGCCCTGGGCTCAATCCCTAGTACCAATAAGTAAATAAATAAATAAATAAATAAATAAATAAATAAATAAATAAAGGCACTTCATTTTCAAGTTCATTTCTGACACATTGAGAAATTGGTTTTCATATTTAAGGACGGAGCTAAAAAAACTCCCATTCTACATTTAAATTTTCACTAAAGAACATGATTTCTTCTTAGAGGATTAATAAATTGATCATAGTAGCCTGATAGTGTCAAAATAATTAAAAATGAATAATAGTTCTTACGAGAAGGCATGGACTTTACAATATTAGAAGTAAATTTTCAATAACTCAATGTGACACTAATCTCTACCATTTAATAGCTGATAGCCTTCAGCAAAGCTAGCATTTATATATTGCACTTACTAATACCTATTTATGCATTTTTTGTCTGTCTGATTTATTAAATCATTTTAACATATCAATTTTGAGTCATTCTAAACAAAACACCAGTGGATTTAATGGGTCTGACTTTGAGCTCACTCAGTGTGTTCATTTTTTTTTTGTTTTTGGCGGTACTAGGGATTGAACCCAGGGGCATTCTACCTCTGGGCTACACCCCCAGCCCTATTTTTCATTCTTTATTTTGAAACAGGGTCTCACTAAGTTGCGGAGGGCCTCACTAAGAGGCTGGCCGTGAACCCAGATCCTCTGGTCTCAGCCTCCCAAGTACTGGGATGACAAGTGTGCGCCACCACGCCCGGCTAGTGTGTTCCTTTTCAAGCTCTCATTTCTGTGTTATGGCCAGACTTTCGCGCTGTTGCGCATCTGTGGAGGAAGACGAGGGTTACTGAGAGGGCTGAGCTCATTGAATCGGCTTCAGTGGTTCATACAGAGTAGACTTAATGTTAGCAGTTTGGAAGAAACGAATGATTTCTTCCCATTTTGCCCCACCAGATTGCAATTTTACATGATAGTGATCCTTTTTTTAAAAAAAAAGTCTTCAATCTTTTAAGAGAGATTATAATATGAAAATTATTAAAATTCCTTTGAGATAGTCGGGGTTCTGGGGAGCGTGTGCTCGGTCTCCCACAGATGAATCAGGAAGGGCACATTGGAAGGTGAGCCTCACTCGGGCTCCCTGCCAGCCAGCGCTGAGGTCCAGCTGAGCTTTGGGCAATAGAGGAAACCGCAAAGGCACATAGTTAGTCTGATGTCCCTCAGTCATGGTAATGAGGCCAATATTTTAAGGTAAATGACTTTCCTGAGGCTACTTGGCTGCATGGGTTAGCATAAAAGAAACCAGGTGCTTCCCCCACCCTGTTTCTTAATATTTACAGATGAGAGGTGACTAATAAATAAAATATTTTAGGATGAGTAGGATGCAGGGAAACCCTTAGGGTTTTTTTTTTTTTTTGGCTTGGCAGGGGGCCTAAAAAGCCTGCTTTGACGACTGAATAACAAGAAGTTTTTTTAGGAAGAAGATAGCAACACTCAAAAATCCTTTTAAAAATATGATTTTTTTACACTACTGTTGTGTGAGAGAAAACAGAAGTGATTAGTTTTAAATACTGCAGATATATTAATGTCCATAATGAAAGAACATATTCGAATTTCTAGAGTGTATTCGTTTAGATTTCCAGACAGGCTGTTGAAGTCCTTTATGCCATTCTGTTCTTCCAATGGATCGTTTTGTGGATTTGCGAGTAGAGAAACGGATGGTTTTGCTAACATTGAATAGTACCTCCAAGAAATTGGGGATATTGTGCTTCATTCAAATGTATGAGATGGGGGCTATCTAAGCTATTTTAATAAATAATAATATGCCTGGCTAAACATAAAAAAGTTTAGTTACCCTGCCATCCATGTCTAAATAGTGAACTTGGAACGATGTCCATGATTTACAAGTCAACAAGCGAGAAAAATGACAACCTCATGTCACTAATTGCTTCTTGCTCACTTATTTCTAAGCTTAGTTTTGGGGAAGAGTGATTTATAAATTTATATTTATATGAGAAATAAACATTGTTGACCCCAAAGAGTTCTAAAAGTCATTTGCATACTCCACTAATTATGCATTGCATAATTTCACATAGTATTCAAATAGGCAGTTCCTGTTATATGACCTTCGTTGCTTTCAAACAGAATCACCTTTTCTTTCTCAGCTGTTTTCATAGACCCTGTTACCTGATACTCACACGTATCACTAATTATGAGCTTTTGACATGCAGTAGAATATACTTATTAGTACAACAGTACTGTATTTAGTTAGTTATGTGAAAAACCCAAGCAAAGTCTTAGTTATTAAAAAAGCAGACCTTGGACATGAAGAACCTTTTGGGGATCTGCTGGTTATCATGATTGTGGAGATGGTATTGTTGCAAGGTAATCCACAGAGACACACCAGACTCCAAAAACCCAATTTTGAGGTCTTTATTTTACAGACGGGCCAGGGCTACACGTCTAAAGAGTGTGGGCAGCCCCTAGCCTCTGTTGACGGCCGCTTATATAGAAAGAAAAGCACAATTCTACAGAGTCAAAAGTTCAAGTTCACATAATTTTAGAATGATGGAAAACAACTCACTTGGGACCAAACAATATATATTTACCTTACATTTGACATCGCTTGGATTTTCTACATCTGCGTAAGCAAAGCGGCAGGGATATAGAATCCAAGGTTAAGGATTATGCAGTGTTAGCAAAGTTTATGGCGACCCCCCCTTAAGCCAAACATTCTTAGTGGAGCTCAGGGTGGTAATATGGAGTAACTAGTGTTAAAGTTTAAGCGTACCTCATCTCAGTATCATGCTTCTTGTATATGTAGGTTAAAATGTATGAAATTATACACTAAAATAGGTGCAGTGTATTGTGTTGTATTGTATCTTAGTACTTGTATTTAGAAAATGTAAACCCTGAATCACGATGCATGGAAGTGTTTAAGAATGTTAAGCTGGTTGAATTTCCAGTGGCTAGTGGTGGTCATCAGGAAATTGATAGTTTAAGCTTGGTGTTGTGTGTTAATCTTTCATACCAATCGGCCTTGTTGTTTTTAGTTCAGAGAAAAAAATACAGGCTTAGTCTTTCATGACCCTTATTGGGCAAGTCAAAAAGGAAGGTCAAAAGGCAGTTGACGTTCTCGTCATAGGTACTAGGTCTCCAAACTTCGGGGAGTGTGAAACTTGGAGCTCTGAGTCTCTGATTAGAATGTGCTTGGGCGTCAGTTTTCTCAGCCTCTCCCACGTGCAGGAGACTCTTAGCATTGTAATTAAAGTTTGCCTGATGTTTCTTCTTTTCCATTAGTTTGAATTTGGAGAACCCCTTTTAAGCCTCAACACTCAGCTCTACCTGCCTCCCCAGATTTGTGGCCCACATGCTCTTCATTCCCTTTCATTTCATGGGCCTCATACAAATGTGTGTGTTGTGGGTTTCAGGACAAGATCAGCCAATCCACATTTTTGTTTTTTGGTACTGGAGGCTGAACCCAAGGGCATTCTACCTCTAAGCTACACCACAACCCCGATTTATTTTTTATTTTGAGACAGGGTCTCTCTGAGTTGCTGAGGGTCTTGTTAAGTTGCTGAGACTGGCCTCGAACCTGCGATCCTCCTGTTTCAGCCTCCCAAGTACTGGGATTACAGGTGTGTGCCACCACGCTCAGCTGCCAACATTTTATAATATTGGATTTGCTATTTGCTAATCAACTGCTTTTAATTCATGAAAACTGAGAACAGTAGATGATTTTCTCTAGGTAAAGCTGAGTTTGTCGTTATTGGCTGGCCCTACATAATCATAAAAACTCGTGTGTGTGTGTGTGTGCTGGTATTTATATATGTATGTGTATGTATATGCTTATGTGAGTGTATGTATGTATTCTTGATTTCATAGTTTCTCAATACTAGTTTTTACAGCAAAAGTTGCGCTCAGCTGCTAACAAATATCTTGGTCAGCTGGATAAAGAGGTCAGGGCTCAGTATTTTAATACCATGCTTGGGCAGGCACTAGAAGTCCCCAGCGGGAACATCTGCTTTATAAAAATTCAAGAGGCATTAATACGGCCCCTCATTGAAAAGCCCCGACTGAGAGGCACTAAGCACCCCGCCTCTACAGCGTGGGGGTCTTATGGGGGTCCCCTCAGCAGCTGCCTCTGGCTCCTGTTATGCCGCTAACCAGACTCACCCCAGGATTCCTTGGAAACTGCGTGCCTTCCTGAATAATTTATCATCTAGTGCTCAATTATTCATAACTCATTATTACAACCGAAGTAAACCCTAAAGGTGGAATCATCCTGCCGCTTATGCATGTCCGGGAGATCATCCGAAGCCCTTGCCGTCCCCGGCCCGGCTGCCGGTGGTTTCTCTGAAGGGATTCCAGGCAGCCGGAGGCAGGATCCGCGACCACAGAGACACTCGCCTCCCGCTGTCTCCTCTCGCTGTTTGTCATTTCTGGCCTCATTTACACCTAGAAATGAAACTTCAGTCTGGGAGCACATAGGAGACTTTTATGACACTGTTGATTTACTAACCATTTTTAGGTGGTCCGCAAGGATATAAAACTCGCCTTTAGAGTATCTTTTCTGGATACAATGCAGGCATCTTTATTTATTTATTTATTTATTTATTTATTTATTTATTTATTTTTTGTGGTACTGGGGATTGAACCCAGAGGCATTCTACCTTCTAGCTACACCCCTAGCCCAATTTTTATTTCTTATTTGGAAGCAGGGTCTTGCTAGGTTGATGAGAGTCTCACTACTTGCTGAGGCTGTCTTCAAACCTGCGATCCTCCTGTCTCAGCCTCCCCAGTACTGGGATTACAGGCGTGCGCCACCACGCCCAGCTGCAGGCATCTTTAGAATGCTTTGTTGACACTAATCAGACTGCCTTTGCTTGTTCTGTCAGAGTTACATCTGAGTTGTGTTTTAGTTATTTACTGCGCTGTCTTTCATACAAAGATATGTCATGTTGCTCATAGATATTATACAGAAAGCATCTTGGTAAAAGTGATATGAAAGTCTAATCCAAAGAAGCCCATTTTTCAAATTCAGGAAATATAGTACGAAATTGTTTGGCTTCAGACTGATTAACTTTTGTAATCAGCAGGCTTTTTAAAATGTGTTGAAAATGGAGAGTTTTAAATTCCAGTTCTTTGGGGAAATGAAGTGGAAAGTTTGCCTTTGGGGTTTCTGGGCGTCCAGCCAGGTGGCTTTCCACCGGACACTTGGCATTGAGGAGCGGGCAGGACGCGAACATGTCACACGCTCTGCTGCAAATGAGTGGGTGACCCCCAAAAGAAGTTAGTACGAATTCTGAGCACGGATGAGACACTGGGACTCACACTGCTGTGTCTAAAAAGTTCCAGCTTGTAGATAAAAATCCAAACTGTAGAACATATATGTTTTAGTAGAGATTCTAGATTCTATATGTGTTGATGTTGATAATCCAAATGGAACGGAGGCTAAATGTTTAAGTTTTTTTTTTTTTGTACTGGGGATTGAACCCGGAGGCATTCTACCTCTGAGCTACACCCCCAGCACTATTTTGTTCTTTATTTTGAAACAAGGTCTCGTTAAGTTGCAGAGGGCCTTGCTAAGTTGCAGAGGCTGGCCTGGAACCTGCGATCCTCCTGTCTCAGTCTTAAGTAGGTTTAAAATGGCCTAAACCCATACCTTTTATACTGGACCTCATATAATGTCCCAGATAATTCACCACTCATGAATTTAAAGATGGTCTAGTTTTGCTATTGTGAAAATATATTGATAATTTTAAAACAAATGTAAATATGTCATGAAGTAGAACAAAAACTTGCATGATTTTTGGATTCTTATTAAAAATGATTTTTAATAAGTTGTACATTCACATGGCTCACAGAATTTAAAAAGGTATACTGTTGGCCGGGTACGGTGGTGCACACCTGTAATCCCAGTACTTGGGAGGCTGAGACAGGAGGATGGCAGGTTCGCGGCCAGCCTCAGCAACTCAGCGAGGCCCTCCACAACTTAGTGAGACCCTGTTTCAAAATAAAAAATAAAAAATAAAAAAATAGGGCTGGGGGTATAGCTCGGAGGTAGAACACCCCTGGGTTCAATCCCAGCCCCCCCCAACATTCACACAAAGGGTATACGGTTAAAAGTCTCCTCTCATTCTTGTACCCCCCCCACTTTTTTTTTTTTTTACAAATTCTCCTCCTTCCCCAAAGGTAAGCACTGTTAAGAGTTTCCCATGAATCCTTCCAGAGTTGCTTTATACATACATAAACAACTTTAGAATCAACATGTTTATTTTTCCCCCTTCTGATGGAAACTAGCATTTCTGTTTCTTGCTTTTTTCATATGCCAAAATATCTTGGGAATCTTTCCATGTGAGTGTATAAACAACTCCTCCATTCTTTTTAAAATATTTTTATTGAGACATACTATTTGGACATCTTTATGTTGTACATTATGGTAATTTGATATGTATATTTGTATTTGATATGTATATTTGTATTAGATGTACAAATATACATATTGATATGTACACATATACACACGGTATAATAATCAAATTGGGGAATGCTTATTAAAGCATTTCCATCTCTTCAAACATTATTTTTATGTGTTGGAAATTCCATACTCTTCCAGGCATTTTGTAATATATGATAGATTGTTTTAACCAATAATTACCCCACAGGGCTAAAGAACTAGCAGTAATTTCTCTCCTCTTTTTTGTCGCCCTTTATCGAGCTTGTTTCATCCCCCCTCTGTGTGTGTGTGTGTGTGTGTGTGTGTGTGTGTGTGTGTGTGTTATTGGGCATGGAACTCAGAGCCTTACACAAGCTCTCTACCACTGAGCTACATCCCTAGTTCTTATTTATTTATTGTCTATTTATAATTTTGAGACAGGGTCTCATTAAGTTTCCCAGGCAGGCCTCAAACTTATGTTCCTCTTGCCTCCTCTTCCCAAGTTGCTGGGATCACAGGTGTGTACCGCCGTGCGAACTTCCCCGTTCTTTTTTGTAAACACTCTATGGGTAATGTTCCCTAGTGCGGCTGTGGTAGAATTTATTAGCTCTCTTCCTGTTGATGTACATTTGGGTTGTTTTCAATCTTTTGTCATTAAAAACACTACTGCTGCATTGAAGAACACTGGGCATTCATCATTTTACAAATACGTCACTGTTTCTTGCATGAAGTTTTTAGCTAACACGTGAGAGCTCGTGTCTTGCTTTGATAGTTCTATTCCAGGGGTGTACGTTTGTCCTTCTTGGCTCTTCGGGTGTTTTGTTGGAGAAACTTGAGCAGCGTGGCTGGAAACGTGTGATTGGGGCCTACTGGTGGGGTTATTTTTCACTTTATGGGATAACTTGCCTGGGATTGATAGTGACAGCAGCGTTACTTTGCCATTCCGTGTTTTCCTGGAGCTGATATAAGAAAACACGGGGAAATCTAGTGACAAATTATTTATAGGCAGAAATCCTGTCATAAAATTGTCTCGTTTTCTTGCAGGTATTTGGTACAATGAAACATTTAGAGCTGTGAGTTACCAGAACAGACTCAGTGCCCTCTGGAGTCAAGGCGTAGGGCGCCAACCTCTGGTAGCTTGGCAATTATGAGTAGATGTTCTACATTAAAAGGGTCCAATGATTAAACAAGTTTGGAAAACACTGGGTTCCACAGCGTTGAGTCGGATTCTTTACCGAGGGACTCTTCAGATCCTCAAGTCGGCTGGAGTAAATTGTGCAGATCAGAGATGGAGGTGGCCACAGCAATTCCCAAACGTGCAGGACTGTTGAACTCTGCCCCTGCCCCAGTCTGTGCTCACTAGCACTAGTGTTTCGAGAAGCCCAGGTTGGGAAATAACGACCCATGTGGGACACTGTGGACACTGTGTTGAAATTAGTGGTCACAAGCACGTGTGGTATTCAAATTGACAAAAGATTCAGTAAGGGAAATAAAAATAAGAGTCACTATTTTAAAACTGGCCACCACGAACAGCAGATGGTGGTAAGGTAACATGCAGACCAGCGATTAAGACACGACAGTATTCCTAATGGCAGCATTAATTCCAGCTCTGAAACGTCTTCATTTAATTATAGTCTACCGATACTTTAATTTCACTGGCTAAATGAATAAAAGGCTAAACGCAGGTCATTAACACACTTTTAATCTCTTTCTAGGAACAGCACAAATCAGCTAAGAAATAAATTTGGAGAAATTTTTTATCTTCACAGACCATTTTAACTGGCATAATTTTTTTGCCATTTATGTATTAGATGGACGTTCCAAGCTTATGTGCAAAGATGTATGTGTGTTCACTTTCTCTCTCTTTTTTTTTTTTTTGAGGTATTGGAGATTGAACCCAGGGGCATTCTACCTCCGAGCTATACCCCAAGCCCTATTCTTATTCTTTATTTTTAAACAGGGTCTCACTAAGTTGTGGAGGGCCTCACTAAGTATCTGAGGCTGGCTGTGAACCTGCGATCCTCCTGTCTCAGCCTCCCAAGTACTGGGATTGCAAGCGTGTGCCACCACGCCCGGCTTCACTTTCTCTTAAAAGAAAAAAATCATAAATTGAATCAAACTTAACTTTCCACTGTTCATGAGAATGGCAAAGAGCAGTTTCAGTCATTCAATAAGCCTCTAGTTGGTGCTGCCAAAGAGACCTTGGGATGTTGGAGTTGGAGCAGTCACATCCGTGGCCCTTCATGAGCTGACATTTGGACTGAGGAGGATGTGGACGCCAATAGCTCTATTAGAAGGACCGACGGGGGGAGAGATCCGTCTCTTAGAAGTTGATAAGGGTCTGTCTCCCTACCATTCTTTGAAATTTATTAAACTCTGTAAGATGCTGTAACAGAGGGCAACAAAGAATAGAATATGTTCTAAGTATTTACATTTAACACAAAAATTTAACACATAAAAGTGCAGTACAGTGTGATTATAAGATAATTATAGGATCATTATAATTTTTAATTCTTTTTTTGCAGTACTGGGGATGGAACCCAGGGTCATTTTACCTCCGAGATATACCCCCAGCCCTATTTTTTATTCTTTATTTTGAAACAGGGTCTCAC
>PVJS01010187.1:10922-48733 GCA_004027185.1 Glis glis | reverse complement strand
TGGCCCTATTTTTTATACTTTATTTTGAAACCGGGTTTCATGAAGTTGCGGAGGGCCTCACTAAGTAGAGAGAGAGAGAGACAGGGAGAGAGAGAGAGAGAGAGAACTGAGGCTGGCCGCAAACCCATATCCTCTGGTCTCTGCCTCCCAAAGTGCTGGGATTACAAGCATGAGCCACCATGCCTGGCTTTATTTTTTATTTGGAAACAGGGTTTCACTAAGTTGCTGAGAGCCTTGCTAAATTGCTGAGGCCGGCTTCAAACCTGCAATCCTCCCATTTGAGCCTCCCAAGTACTGAGATTAAGGGCTCCCAAGTACTGGGATTAAGGGCGTGCACTGCCACACCCCGTTTTATTTTAGATTTGAGGAAATGGAAAGTGAGCGATGAAGTGACCCATCAAAGGCCACAGGGCTCATACTGTTGGTGCTCGGGGACCTGAGGCCAGAAGATATGGCTTCGTGCTTTTCCTCACTCACGTGATTTTATAGACTACACCCAGGGACAAGCTCGAGTAGCCAATCGACATGTGCAGAATGTGATTTATTATATGCAACATCGTTCGAAGTCCAGCTGCACCTCTGTGGATGCATAGAGATAAGTCAGTGACGGAACTTGGGAATACAACGTGGGGACTTTAGAAACAGCACATGGGGTAGAGGTCAGTTTCTGTGTCCACCAAGGAAAACTCATCACTTTGATTTTCAATTTCACCAGTAGAAGTGGGATATCTAGGAGAGAAGCGATAATCGTATCCTCCCCTAAGAATATTGTATTTCACTCTGGGCAGCACAATTGAAAAGTAAAGACAAAAAAAAAATGAAAGAAAGAATGAATGAATGAAAAAGGTTGTTAAGAAGAAAATGCCCTGAGAGGCGAGAGGGCTCCCGGCCATGCATACAGGAAAAGGGGAAAGGTGAGCTGCAGGCTGAAGGGGGTGGACTGGAGATGTCCACACCCAGGAAGTGGAAGTGTCCTGTGGTTCCATGGGTGGGAACAGCAGGAGACCATTTTCCACATGCCAATATTGAAGCAGAGCTTCATGCCTTTACTGCTTGGTACTTGCGTTCCTTTCTTCTGGCCACGGAGCCCTGTGCTGCTCAGGCGCAGCCCCTCCCCTGCTCTGGGCCCTGGGACATGCTCCGTGGCTGACTCTGCTCCTGAGTCCAGGTGAACATGAGACTCTGACATCAGCTGAGCAGCTCCACCCATCCTCTCTGGTCATGGCGATTAGTCCAAGGACCAGCCTGGGACTCAAATTAGTTCAATGAGAAGCAAATTTGGAACTTCGATGGAACTCTTGGTAAAATGTGTCCCCCCCCCCCATGCATGGGATTCAAGGCTGCATGGGAGCCTGTGGTCACTGGGGACTGCTGTGGAGAGGGCCTGCATGAGGGCGAAGTCAAGGCAAAGGAGCGCAGAGCCAAGACGGGGGCAGCACTACCCTGACTCCCTCCTCCTGAGCCCCTGGAACCAGCTGTGCCTGCTGGCCCCTGGAGCTTTTGGTTAGGTGAGCCAATATGTTGCAGGTTCATTCCTTGAGAAGGGGACTCTGAGATGGGGTTTAGGATGCAGTGTATTTATCAGGAAGTGCCCTAAGGGGCTATACCCGAGAAAGGGAGGGGGAGGGAGTAGAGGAAGACTCCAGCCCAGGGCAGGCCCAGGACAGCCTCGGCCAGCCCAGAACCCTGGAGCCAGCGTGGCCTTGCAGTTATCAGAGTTGGGTGGATGACCAGGCATTTATGCTCTGGCAGCTATCACTTAACTGCCGGAGGGTTGCTGTGGAAGGGCTGTAGCAACAGAGAAATTCCAGGAGAGGTTGACAGTAGCTCCTGGCAGCTCTCCAGCCACTATTGCTGAAGTCCTTCACCGGGCGTGCTCTGGGTGGCACATCAAGGATCCACGGCACAGCATATTCCTTATGTGTGTGTTAATTTATTTTTGCGAAAGACGGCTTCAGTTGGGCTTTTTTTTTGTCATTAGCAACCAAAGGAATCCTGACAAATATAATAAGGGAACATTTCTAAAATTCAGAGCTGTCCATTTATATAAGGGGCTGCCCTGGGAGATAGTGAGCTCCCCATCACCAGAGGTGTGCAAGAAGAGCCTGGCAGACCACTTTAAAAGGGATGCTTCATGCACTGCACAGACACTGGTGTTGGATGAACTTTCCGTCTAAGATCCTGACTCTACATCCTCTGGAAGATAAGCCTTACGATATTGTGGTTCCTTCCACTGGACTGACAAGGCATCGCCGTGGACAGCTGGAGCATTTTGGGTCAAATCATGTTTCTCCCAACTAAGGAAAGACACTTTTATTTTATGTTAATTAGGAAACGTTTGACTGGCTGTACCAGAGGCAAGAGATCTCTGACCTGCTGCACCCAAAGGGGGCCGGTTGGGTTCAGCTAATGTCATCATGGAGTTCCTCAGGCGAGTCTTCCTCTGTCTTTCTGTCCATTGCTGAGTGTCTTCCTGTGTCTCCTCGCCTCACCTCCCAGGTCACTGAGCCTGTCCCTGAGCCAGCCTTTACCGGCTTCATGTCCCCTCTGCTCTGTACACCAGGACCCTTGGCCCCCACTCTCCTCTAGCCCTTTTTTCCGGGGCAGGGGTTGAACCTCCCACTTGTGCCAGGGCCCTCACTCCCCCAAGCTCTGCGCGACCTGCTCTCACCTGTCTGGTGGATCTTCCCGTCTCTACTTTGGCTCCCTCTGACCTGGGTGTGTCTCCAGCCACTAGGTCTTGGGGTTAGCTGACTGCCTGCCACTTTGGGGCAGAGCAGGTTGATTGTCTGTGGCATGAGGAAACGGCCCTGGTTCAGAGTCAGGAAAACCTGAGTTTGAGCCCCGACAGGCCCTGGGGCTGACATATAACACTCTGTACCATGGACCCCCAATTTCTTCATCTATGAAGTGGGGAGAACATCTGCCCCATCTCACAGTCAGGTTGGGAATCATTGTAGTCCTACCTATCTTTGTGTGTGTGTGTGTGTGTGTGTGTGTGTGTGTGTGTGTGGTACTGGGGATTGAATCAAGGGGCATTCCACCTCCTAGCCACAATCCCAGCCCTGTTTTATTTTTTATTTTGAAACAGGGTCTCACTAGGTTTCTGAGGTTGTCCTCAAACCTGCAATCTTCCTGTCTCAGCCTCCCAAGTACTAGGATTACAGGCATGGGCCGCCACGCCCAACTCTACCTGTCATTGACTGGGCTCTTTCCACGTGCCAGGTGTTCTGCTTATTACTTGACTGTCCTTGACCCTCTCTACATAACTCTTTGAAGATTACATTTTCCCCCTGACCTTACAGATTAGGAAATGGAGGATCAGGGAGGGTAAATAACTTGCCCAAGTTCACATAGTAGGACTAAGATTTGAACCTTGGTCTGTCGATTATAAAATTTTGGCCATTCATGCACTTCAGGGTAGGATTAGGAATGCAGAAGTCTTTTTTGCACATCAGCATTTATTACTATTTTTAAATCGTCCTTGGGTCTCAGAGGCACAAGAACTGTCAGATAGGAGTGGTGCTGGCGCATTGTGGGAAAATCTCAGGGAGAACCATCATGAATCCACAGTCCTTGACATCTCTAGATTCTTCAGCCTTGGCACATGTGCACCTACCAAGTGTGAAGAAAATGAGACTACCTGCCGACTTAGATGGACTGAAGATGAACCAAGGAGCTTGATTCTGAGATCAACTTTGAAGTAACAAAGCTTGGTTGGGGTCAAAATGACTAGCATCATTGCCCCCATTTAATGTGCCTTCAATGTGCGGTCTGGCCTCGGCAGGCACCACTGCCTGCAGTCCACGTGCACAGGCACCTGACTGCCACCATGCCGTCCACAGCCCCCGTCCCAGGGACAGAGGCCGATGCCTGGAGAATGTTCCCACTCACCCTAGTAACGTATTCAGTCATGAATAGAAGGATCCCGGGAATTCTGCCGCCGCACATGCTGGAGTCTCCCACGTTTCTCTGCTCCAAGGTGCATGAAGCTGTGGTGATTCTACAGGTGCATCACGCCAAGAAAGAGGCTGCCCAGAAGGTGGGCGCGGTTGCTGCTGCCTGCTAGATAAGGAAAATGGGTTAGAAAGCCACATACTCCCCCCTCCATGAAATTCTTCTCGAGATTTGGAGTCCCTAGCTTGTCCCATGGACCTCAATACCACGAATGAAAAATTGCAAACGTAACAGGTCATTTTGTATCAGAAGGTCAATTATAAAGTGCCTAGAATTTCTCATATGAATGTTCTCTGATGGCTTAGACAGTGCTAATTTGTTTCCTTTGTGGTTTTTGATCCTCCCAAGATATTTGTTATTTGATGTACTCAAGTCTTAACATTCTCAATAAAGAAAAAAAAAAAACACTCCGCTGGGGTTGGGGGTCAGTGGGGTGGGAAACAACCTACAACTTGGCAGGTGCCCGCAGTGGGGAACCACCCAGTTGGTACCAGAGGGTGGCGCCAGAGAGGCAGGTCCGCCGGGATGGCTCCTGAAATGTCTTCGGTTTCCAAGTGCCATTTCATTTGCCTGGCGCTCAGCATTCCTCGGGTGCCAGCAGCCTGGCTGCACTTGTTTCTTGCAGTGTAATAACGTGTCCTGGGGTTTGTCTCTAACTGGTCACCTGGAGTCCATCGGCAAGTGAGAACAGTTACCTCCTGCTGCAGAGAGGCACGCATTCCCTTTGGAAAGACACACGAGGTCACCACAGGTGGCCCTGCCACACCGGTGCCCCTTGCTCTTCACAGGTTTATCACTCGCTCTATATTTATGGCAAACGTGTATGGAAGGCTCATGCTAACCCAGCAGAATCTAAGTGGCAAGCCAGAACTTCCTAACGCGACAGACCAGAGCTGTAGGTGACACATAGGCCTCACGTGCTCAATATTTTTGATCCCCCTCATCCCGGGCTAGGAGTAGAATCACCCATTTCTGCTATGATAATTGGTATTGTGTATCATGCCAATGCATAATACAAATACTACATATTTTCTCTGGGTTCCAGGATATGAAAAAGTTGTGAAACACTACCCTCATTGAATCTTCCTAACGACTTATGGATTAGTTACTATAACTATCCCCAATTTACATAGCAGAAAGTGGAAGCACCAAGGGCTTGCTTGATTGGACCAAGGTCACCTAGCTAATAAGTAGCTAATAAGTTCAGACTGCCTGTCTCTAGGTTCTCACAATCTTAACCTTAGACCAGGCTGCATATGATAGTCCAAGGAGCTTAAAAAAATACCAAAGCCTAGCATGGTGGTGCATGCCTGAAATCCCAGTACTGGGGAGGCTGAGACAGGAGGATCACAGGTTTAAGGCCAACCTCAGCAACTTAGCAAGCACCTGTTTCAAAACAAACAAACAAAAAAGGGCTGGAGGTGTAACTCGGAGGTAGAATGCCCCTGGGTTCAATCCCCAATTACACACACACACACACACACACACACACACACACACGCCCTGAAAAGAAGCCTAAATAGACATGATGACTAAATGTAATAAGGTACCTTGAGTGGGATCCTGGGGTAGTAAAAGGACATTAGAGAAAAACTGAGGAAATGTAGCTAAAGTGTGGACTTTATTTACTAATAATATATCACTATACTGATAGTGACATTCTTTGTGACAAATGTACTACACTGATGTAAGATGTTAATAACAGGGGAAACTGGGTGTGTAGTATACAGGAACTACTCTCTGTAGTATCTTTATAATACTTCTGTAAGTCTAAAAGTATTCTAAAGTAAAAGGTTATTTTTAAAAAGCCACAAAAATGCTAAGGCCTCACCTCATAACAATTAATCAGAGTCCCTGGCAGTCAGACCCATGCATCAGCATCTTCTAAAAAGCACCTCAGGGCCAGGCCCAGTGGCACATGCCTGTAATCCCAGTACTTGGGAGGCTGAGACAGGAGGATCGCAGGTTTGAGGTCAGCATCAGCAACTTAGTGAGACCCTGTTTCAAAATATAAAAATACAAAGGTCTGGGGGTGTAGCTCAGAGGTAGAATGCCCCTGGGTTTAATCTCCAGTACCACAAAAAGCACCCCAGGAAATTAAAATGCCCACCCACGATAGAGAACCCTTGCACAGCCTCCCTGATGGAGACTCTAAGCGTCTGGAGAGCAAGGGTCTTGTCTCTTCCATTTTCATACCTGAGCAACTAGTGTAGTACCTGGTGTGGACCAGGCATTCAGTACATATTTGTTGAATAAGTGAATGAATGAATATTTCAACTTCTCCTCAATTAAATTTGATTACTCCACTCTGATGAAATTATTTGAAAGCATTTACTATTGCCAGGCCCCAGCCTGTCAGTGGGCACTGTGAAGGAGCTGGAGGTGCTGACCACGGCTGCAAGTACAGTAGGAGACGGTGCCTGTCCTCCAGGCACAGTCCATAAAGGATCCACTAGCTTGGATAGGGCGTGGTTAAGTGGGCGGGGTCTGGAACCAGTTGGTCTAGGTTCAGATGTCAGTTCCTCCATTCAGTAGCAGTGTGCTGTTGGGCCAGCCCTCACTACAATGGGAGCCAAGGACGGTGTGAACATGAAGCAGAAGTAGACGCTGTTGCTGCGTGAAGTAGAAACCCGGGCATGGAGGCCCGAGAGAAGCCGCTGCTCAAATGGACACGTTGCTGCGCTCCACCTTCACCCACTGCCTGTTTACTACTGCAGTTCCTGCCATCAGAACCCCACCGTGTCCTAGGTGGATATCACCTGCCAAAAGGACAGGAACCTACACTGACTTCACACCAAGAGCTGGGATCCCGGCTGGGTTATGAGCTTGGGAAAGGAGGAAGGAGGAAAGAGAAGTTGGGTCAGGAGGAATGAGGAGGGGAGCTCCCCTGCACCTGCCGGGCCCTGCCAGGGACAGAACTCCCTTCATGTGCTTGTGGGGGTGCAGAGGAGGTCTGAAAGAATGACCCCCACTCACACTTGCAGAGGCCAGCTCTGTGATAGGAGGGTCCCTGAGTGCTTTACTTGCTAGAGATCTTTAAATGTCCACAAAATCCACAGGAAGCGATCACTCGCTTTTTGTCATTCCCATTTTATTGATGATGAAGCAGAGGCCTGGCCTTAGTTTATCCAAGGTCACATAGCTAATAAGAGGCAAGTACGGGATTCAACACAGGTCTGGCTGAGAGTGTGCGTACCTCACCACTAGCCTGCACCACCGGGCAGGGGGGAGCGGGGGATGCAGCCTGGTTTTGTCAGGGAGATGATCTAACTGCCTCTGCACCCTTGGATGTAGCCCTGAACCTTCCTCATCTTTAAAGCGGAAATCATAGCAGAGACGGTCTGAGGATTCAATGAGATAATATGTAGTCATCCCCCCACTCACCTCTGCCCCTGTTTAACTTTCACATTTCCTTACCTTTGTGCTTTGTGGTGTGTGTGTGTGTGTGTGTGTGTGTGTGTGTGTGTGTGTTGCTGGGGGTTGAACCTCAGGTCTTATACATGGTCCTTTTAAAAAACTACATATAAGCCAGGCATGGTGGTGCCCACCTATAATGCCAGTACTTGGGAGGCTAAGATGGGAGGATTGCAGGTTTGAGCCCAGCCTCAGCAACTTAGTGAGGCCCTCAGCAATTTAGTGAGGCCCTCTTTCAAAATAATAAAATAAAATAGGGCTGGGGATGTAGCCCAGAGGTAAAATGTCTCTGGGTTCAATTCCCAGTATTGCAAAAACTAAACAAACTACATATGTATGTACACACACACACATACATTCATCTTCCCTCATTAGTTAAATACAAGGTGTGCTCTCATTTCATATACATATGAAGGAGTCCTGGCAAAGCTCAGAGGAGGCGCCACTGCGTCGGAGGCAGGTTTGGTGAGGCAGAGGCTCCAGGGCATGACATGGAGAAGATCTTACAGACGGAGCAGAGGGCCTGCCCCAACGTCTTGGTCAATGCATCTACGGAGGACCTGAAGAGCTGGACCAGTTGCCCTAGCTGTTATCTCCATCGATCACCTTGACAACCTGGATTATTATGTCCATTTTACAGGGAGGTAAAGTCACACACCCTAAACCACACAGTTAAGAAATAGAGGCAGCAAGTATGGCTGGTGCCACACAGTCTTCCACCCAGAATATAGAAGGTGAGGGGCCTGCCGATGTGGAAAGACGGGTAAGGGAAACAGGAGGTCTGAGTTTTAGTGCTAAATGTCCTTTGTAGCCTTAGTGTTGTTATACATTTGAAGGAGATAATGTATTTTATTTATTTAATTACTTTTTTTTGGTACTAGGCATTGAGCCCAGAGGCATTCTATTACTGAGCTACACCCCCAGGCCTTTTTATTTATTTTTTTTTATTTTGAAACAGGGTCTTGCTAAGTTGCTGAGGATCTAAATTGCTGAGGATGGCCTCAGGACTAGGATTACAGGCGTGAATCACTGCGCCCAGCCTGAGATAATGCGTTTTAAAAGGCTGTAAAGTGCTCTGCAAATGGAAGATGTGTCAGGACACAGGGAAAAGAGTTGTATCTACCTCAGTTTCCAAAGAGCATCTAGTGCGCTTGTGCAAAGTGTGGAGGTCTGCAGACTCCTGGAATTGTGTGTGTTGGGGGAGGGGGAGTGCATGAACTTTGGCCTCAGACAAACCTGGCTCCTACTCATTGTCCTACTTTATCACCCACCAGCTTTTCAGCTCTGAGCACATCCTTTCCCTGGCCTCAGTTCCTTCATCTTACAATGGAGAGATTGTATCCTACATGCTCCAGGGTCTCAGCTGGCCCTGACCTGCTGAGGCTCCAGGTCAGCCCTCACCAGACAACCCAGCTGGGCTCAGATGCATCTTCAAGTTGGGCTGCAGTGACCCCAAAGAGTGCCAGAGAGTCTCAGGACACATTATCATAACCAAATAAAAAAAACCCTTGATTATTCTATTTATTATGAATGGTGCATGCACAAATTGAGAAAATACCGAAAAACATAGAGAAGAATATAAAGTCTACCGAAAAACATAGAGAAGAATATAAAGTCTAAAAATTCAAGGTTGCTGAAAAAGAAATGATGAATATAAAGTTCATCTAGACCCAGACATTGTTAATTTCTTGGTGTGTGTCACCACAAATTTTTGGCTAAGCACAATCCTGATCCTTCCCTTTTGTATAATCTTTCTTCAGTTAAATATAACGTGGACTCTTTGCCTAAAGAAACTGATTTTTAACAATTCTGGTTGGATTCGGGGGACCAATCAAAACATTTTTTTGACAATTAGTTGATCATTTTTATGTCAATATCAATTATTTAATTGCTATTATATCTGCCAAATAGAAAGTGAAAAACCTATTTGATTATGTAACTAATTAGTCTCAAGACTCAACAGCCTTTTTAAAAAAAACCAGCCAAATACAAATCTGATTAATTAAACCTGACTTGACCTCTTTACTTTCAGGAGCTACTGGTACTTGTCTCGACACTTACAGTGCTTTACGATTAGCTTCCTTTCGATACAATATTCTGTTAAAAAATGTTTTTTGAGACAAGGCAGCACTTTGGTGTTGGTGGTAGAGGGGGAGGTCTGGTGTATCAAACCAGCAGAGCCAAGCTGTCAATGACTGTCCAGAGCCTTCTGTCAGGAGCCGGAATTCGACAGCTGTCTTCCCTCATGCCATAAATGATCCAGCTCATTCAACCAGATTAGCTCAGCTGGGGGGTGGGGGGTTTGCTGGTGAGCGCAGAGTTGACCAGGCTAGGTAACATAACAGCAGCTGCATGAGGCACTTGGTTACCCAAGCTCCCCTTGGATTCCCCCCGGGCCAGTCAGGCGAAGCTAGATCAGGGACCCAGGGGGACAGAATCATTGCAACATGTGCTTCTAAGAAATGTGGAGATTGTGTGTGTGTGTGTGTGTGTGTGTGTGTGGTACTGGGGATTGAACCCAGGGGCATTCTATCACTGAGCTACACCCCCAGACCCTTTTATTTTTATTTTGAAAGAAGATCTCATTAAGTTGTGAGGCTGTCCTCGAACCTGCGATCCACCTGTGTCAGCCTCCTAAATCCTGGGATTACAGGCGTGCACCACCATGCCTGGTGAAATGTGGCAAGTTCTTAAAGCTTCTGTCTGAAAACACTACATGCAACTTCTACTCTCATTAGACAGCACAAAGCAAGTCACAGGGCCATACCCAGCTCTAAAGGGGTTGAGGAAGGGGGCTCCCACTATATGGTGGCCATTCCACCACTATACTACATGACCTTGGGCAGACAGGTTATGCTCTGTCAGCCTCAGCTTTGGTATTTATAAAATAAGGGTTTCCCTGGCCTCTACATTCATTTAGTCAGTCAGTGAGCATAGTACTCTGACTACGAGCTCAAACTTTGGAGCCAGTTGCCTGTGTTCATTCTTAACTATGTCACATGCTACCTACATAACCCTAGGCAAGTTATTTAATATCTTCTGGACCTCAGTTTCCTAATCTGTAAGACAGGGCTGATGCTGGCACTCAGCCCATAGAATTGTTGTGGAGGTACAATGTGTGTGCTATATAAGTTACATAGAACACAGAGTGCTTAGAGCAGTTCCACGTGGTAAGTGACTTGCACGAGTTAGCTTTATTATTCATGCATTAAATGTATTAAAAATTATTCATAATATTTCCTGGTTATCTCTGAAGGCTCTTAAGATGACTGTGGGGAAAAACAGGTGTAACTCAGTATTGCAAATGACAGGCTTCCCATAGGGAAGCATAAGAAGCGGGGGCACTTTTACAGGACTTGGATTTCTTTTAGCTTCCTTTATTGAGCCCCAGTATGTTCTGGGCCTACACTGGTTCTTTCACTGTGACCTTAAGCGATGGTGTCATAGATGAGGAATCAGGGCATCGGCGGTAACAGATGGTGAATGGTGGGCCCTATCTAGGACACAGACCCAGGGGACAGGCAGCCTGGCAGGAAAGCATTTGCTTTTTCCCCAGTGCCCGACTACGGAAAGTCATCTGTTCATCATTTGACCTGCTGGTCTCTGCACTAGAATGAAGGTTTCCTAAATTCTTGGTCTTCTTTTCTTGTCCAGTTTCACAGTAGTGACACCACTGGGGTGGCTGTTAGGAAGAAGAGGAGAAGGAGAGAGAACGAAGTCAGACACTCTGTCTTGGTGTGAAATCCTGCATCCCTTCCTGGCAGGTGACCTCTGGGACGTCCCTTCTCCTCTGGAGGTTTTAAGTTTCTCACTGTTAAGTCAGTTCCCTGGCCCTGTCTACCCACAACGTCTTCATGACTCCTGTCTCCAAACACTTAGAGCTTAATAGATACTTGTTGACTTGACAAGAAGGCATGACCACACTTAAAAGGCTATTTAGCATCAAGGTTAGGCCATTTGGCTTTTCTTTGACACACTTCAAAGTCAGAGAAGATATTATCTGACATTAAACATCTTTCTTCATGTGAGCACAAATTTTCCATTTTGCCTCTGGCTCTGCCAAAAAAACACAAGGGTGTTAGGGAGGAGGAGGGGAAACTCAGTCAAATCGTGGAGCTTATGAGCTCTTGGGCACTGTGTCCGGGGAAGATTTCTCAAAGCCAAGAAGGCCCTCGGTGGGTAAGAAAGCAGACCCAGCTGACCCTGGAGGAAGGGTCCCCCGGAGACAATGTCACGGGGTCACACACTTCCAGCTTGCCAAGGCGAAACACACATGCAGCACACACAATAGGCTGGGGGTACGCCAGTCCTTCCTGCAGAAAACACACTTTGGGAGCTGCTGGCCAGGGAACACGGTACGTGCCACCCAGCCAGTCGACAAGGCCACAGCAAGAAGCCCTGCTCAGCTGGTGAGCACAAAGACTGGGCCAGACTAGTGGCCACCCAACACGCTGCAGGCTCCAGTGCAGCTCTTCCTTCCCTCGAGTGATAACACCTGCTGCTATTGAGCACCTAGCTGGGGTGACATCTGCTCAGCACTGTGTAGACACTGATGCTGCGTGTGTGTGTACGTGCATGTGTGTGTGTGTAGTACCAGGGACTGAACTTGGGGTGCTCTACCTCTGAGCTACACCCCTAGCCCTAGTCTATTTTGAAACAGGATTTTGCTAAATTGCCAGGGCTGGCTTCAAACCTGTGATCCTCCTGTCTCTGCCTCCCACATACTGGGATTACAGGCATGTGCCACTGTGCCCAGCTGATGCTTTGTTTTAAGACCTGGATTCTTTTCATCTCATCCCAGCCCTCTGAAGCAAGTGCTGTTCGCCTTCCCATTCTGAGAGGAGCCGAAGCTCAGGAAGGTTGTATAAGCGGCTGTGGTCGTTACACGGCTGGTGAGCAGCAAAGTCAGGATCTAACTCCTGACCTCACTCCAAGTCCCTTCCTGAGATTTGTCACCAGTGCTTCCAGATCTAGTGCCTCTCACCCAGGGCCAGTGTGGTCTGCCTGTCCCCTCCACAGGAGGCTCTGAGGACATTGGGGCTGCCTGGGGTTTTCTATCCCGGCTGCAGACCTGCACATGGCAGCTTGACTTCCTGGGAAGCTTCAGTCGCCCTGGTTTTCCGTGGGCTGAGTCACCGCAGCTTAGCCCAATGCTCTTAGCTGGAACAGTCATAGGAAAGTTTCTGGAAACTCCCCCGGGTCTTATCACAAGGAATTTATTGAAGACAATTCAGTTGCATTCCTCTGCCGTCTCACATCTCACCTGGCCCTGGGAGGATGAGAATGGCTGGGAGGCATGAGAGGAAAAGCAAGCCCTGGAATTAGCTTTGGGTGCCAGCCCAGGGAACTGGCATCCTGAAAACACACCACTAATACCAGCCAGCCTGTAGGGCCTAAGGACAATGCCCTGCACCCAGAGCTGCACCCCTTGGAGAGCTCCCCAGTACCTGCTCCGTACTGTCCAGCCCCCCTGACTGCCAGTGCCGAATGCCCAGGGTCCACAAGGAACCGAGGTAGGCACTGGCAGGAGCTCGAGCGTCCAGTGGTCAAGAGTGTGTTAGGCGGATCTGGACCCAAAGTTGTGATCTGCTGCTTACTGGCTGTGTGACCTCGGAAGGTTCTTTAACCTCTCTGAGTCTTCCTGTCACTTATCGAAACTCATGAATTTATTGTGAGGACTAAATGAGAAGGGAGATATGCTCAGCATAGAGTGTGACATGTTGTAAGCACTCAGGTAACAGTAGCTATTATTATTAAGTATAAAGCAATTCATGCAAGTCAGACTTGCATGAAATCGATTCAGTTGGCCACATTTAAGGAGAACCGGGTATGTCTTGGGAACAGTGCTGGGTTCTGGGAGAGGTGGAAAGGCAGACACAATCTCTACCTTCAAGGAGCTCATGGGACACAGTACATTAGCAAATTCTTACAGTACTGAGAGGGAAATGTAGCAACAGAGGTAGCGATAAATAAAGGGCATGGCAGGAAGAGAGAATAGAGACACATAAGAAGGGTCAGCGTAGGTTCCCGAAGAAGGTGGTGCCTGAGCCGGTACCAAAGGGGAGCGGGAATGTGCAAGCTATGGGGCGAAAGGCTGGAGGCAACAGCTCCGACATGGGCTTGTGCACCGCTCGATATACAATATGAATTGGAGGTGGAATGAACTGCAGGTAGTATGAATTGGAATTGATATAAATTGGAGATGATATGAATTGGGAATGGTGTGAATTGGAGGTGATATGAATTGGAAGTGATATAAATTGGAGGTGATATGAATTGGGAACGGTATGAATTGGAGGTGGAATGAATTGGAGGTGATATAAATTGGAGGTGATATGAATTGGGAACGGTGTGAATTGGAGGTGGAATGAATTGGAGGTGATATAAATTGGAGATGATATGAATTGGGAATGGTATGAATTGGAGGTGGAATGAATTGGAGGTGATAGAAATTGGAGGTGATATGAATTGGGAACGGTGTGAATTGGAGGTGGAATGAATTGGAAGTGATATAAATTGGAGGTGATATGAATTGGAGGTGGCATGAATTGGGGGTGGTATGAACTGGTAGCAGTGGGAATTGGAGGTGGAATGAATTGCAGGTGGGATGAATCGGAGGTGGTATGAACTGGAGGTGGAATGGCCCAGGACAGAAGGATTCAAGGCTTAATATAAAAGAGCTGATTCAAGAGGAATGTGCTTACTTTTCTAGCTATTAACCTTGGGCAAGTCTTACTACCTCTTGGAGATTTAATTTCTTCATTAGGAAAAGAGGAATAACACTAGCTACTTACCAGGGCAAACTCTAAGTAGCAATACATGCTGTGGGCTTGTTGCAGTCTCTTGCACAGCAGGGTACCAACGGCGCAGTGGAGACTTTGGGACACTCAAAGCAGGCACCTTATTGAGCACACACCATATGCCAGGCACCGTGATGAACACCTGAGTCTCACCGAGTGGCCCTTAGAAGAGAAGCTGAGCATGACCATTAGCTCCTCTTAGGTGTACCCAGATGGAGGGGGTTCCCAGCACTCGGACAATCCCCGGCCGACCTGGAGGAGTTGGTCACCTAGCATCCGAGGACATGGGAATTTACCCAAGTTCCTGCTGCCAGTGACCAAGCTGGAATCTGAACCCAGGCTTGTTCAGCACCTGAGCTTCTAACCACCACACTATTATCTCCACCAGTAAACGATGTTCTTTCAAAACACAGTAATCGCCCGACTCTGATTCATTCCAAAACAGAGCAATTAGTCTTCCCGGTCTTAAACTCACTAATTCTTCTTCTGCAACAACGGGCCTGACGTTCTGTCTTGGACTATGACGCCCATATTTAGAATACTTCAAATATCGTCCCGGGAACAGACTGTAAACAGAGAGGCCAGCAGAGGGGGAGCAAAGGGGGGAGGGGAACGGAATGGGGCAGCAGCCGCCAGCACCTGTCCTCCTGGGACCACAGCCGAGGACCATCTCGGGCTCTCTGCCCCCATCACCCGCTTCTGTCCGGAGCCCGGGGGCACCAGATCCAAATACTTGGCAGGCTGACCCCAGGAGCCCGCCGTGGAGCAGCAGCTGTGAAATGGGAGCTTGAGGGGATGCTGAGCTGAGCAGGGGGCAGAAGCCATCAGGACCTTTGATTTTGTGTCCAAGGCAGGCACATTTTGCCCCAGAGGCTAGCGGCCCACGAGGGAGGATGAACGGGATGCCTGCTCGGCGACAGGCAGGCGTTAGGACACAGGGTAAAGTGTTATTTACTCCCTAGAAACAGGTGCTGCGGGGACACGCAGTCCTCTCTGGCCTGACTTCTCTGCCCACATGTCCCAGCCCTTCACGGAGACAGCTCCTTCCAACGCCCCCACCCCCCGCAGCCCTGGCCCCCGGGCTGCTTCCTTCTGGCCCTTGGCAGCGCTGGGCTCGCAGGCACCCGGCGGATGCCAGTGCGGGGGGTGGTGCTCCCGTGGACGTGTGCGTGCTAGAATCAGCTCATTTTACATAAGCGATTGGCACAGAGGTCAGGTGATAACGACTCTCCAGCCCCAGTTAACCTGCAGCTGCCCTGCCTGTGCCCACGCAGATGTGACAGGAAGCAGCCCAGGGAAAGCCATGGAAGGGGAGGGGAGAGCAGGGCTGCAGGCAGGGGTCCTGCAGACTGGCAAATTCACCTCGGGACAAACAACCACTCACACAGACGCCAGTACCACCAGCTGTTCTTCCTGGATTATGTGTTATTTCCTTAATGGTCAACCTGCAAGAGAAAAGGTTTGGACTTTCCGTTGACTCACAAAACAATAAGAAGGCGGCTGAGACATTTCTTTGCACAGTGCGATTAAGGACAAATGAAGAAGGGGGGAGCAAGTGAACGGAGGGCCTGTGGGTCTTGCTTGGCTCATGAGCTGACCACGTGCTGGGTCCCACCCCCCCATCCCACCCCAGGCCCTTCATCCTGAACCCAGAGACCCTCACGATGCATTAGCTCCAACTGTGCACGAGCTCCTTGGCCCAGTGATGCAGAGAGGGAAAAATGAGCTCTACTTGGCACCGGAGAGAAAACAAAGAGATAATGACACACATGGCCTAGGTCACAGGGCCGTGAGCGAGGAAAGCCACGTGCTGTGGGTTTAGAAGAGGGTTAGACCGCACATGCTTGACATGGGAGATGATGACCACCTTGTTTCCCGGCTCAGACCCTCCTCATTCTCTCCTGGACCACAGAAAACGAACGGCATCTTCACCTGCATCTTCCCTCCACCCCAATGCACCCTGAAAACTGCTGCCGAAGGAGTCTTTCTAATTTGAAAATTGGACATGGCCCTCCATTCATCCAAAACCCTTCATGCGCCGCCATCCACCTAGGATAAAGGCCAACATGGCCTGTCATCATCCAGCTCCTCCCCACCCTCATCTCCCGAACTCATCTTTTCCACCATTTTTACCCCAACAATGGTGAACTTTATGTCATTTTCTCTTCCTTAGATTGGCTTCCTGGTGCACTCCTATTCATCCTTCAAAACCCACCTTCCATATGACTACCTCATAGTATTAATCATGCTTCTGTCTTCTGTGCTATTTCTCTGTTCTTGTTACAATTATTTAGATTATAATGATTTATTTTCTTGCTACAGATTTATTATCTGCCACAAGACTGGAATTTCTTAGGGTAAAGTTCATGTAAAATTCAAAGCTGTATCCCTGGCATCTAGCATTGTGCCTAGCACTTAATTATGCTAAACAAATGCTGGCAGCCTTCCTTCCTACCAAAGGAAAGCTGCCACCCTACTGGGGGCTGGCCATACCTAAAATCCTCCTTGCTCACCTCTCCCTTTCCAGGCCCTTCCTCCATGGTCTTCATCGTGCCCTGTTCTAAAGTCTTTGGGTTTCCTTCATTCTCAGCACCCCCCTTACCCACTCCCACCTCCCCAAAAAGACTGGCCTCAGGGTAGGTCATTTGAACTCTCCCAATGATTTGATTTGCATTTGATCTGCTGCGTTCTTTGTCTCTAGCTTGCAACCTGTCCTCATTATAGAGGTATTAAGGGACTCCTTAATCTGGTGGGCCAGACAAGGCCAGAGAGAGGAGAGACAGGATTAATCCTAATTGACCTTCTGGTGTCTCCCAGGCACTTGCTCCTTTGGTCTCCCAGCAACCCAGCGAACTAGGCATTTTTACTTCCATTTTACAGAATAGGGCACTGGGGTTCAGAGACAGCCTATAACTGTTCCAAGATGGCCCAGCTGATAAGGGGTGGAGCCAGGATCCCAACCCAGATTGTGCCACTCCAAAGGGTTTTCTGCTTTCTCTGGAATGTGGAGGGAGAGCTGACATTTCCCAGCTCCCCTCCACCCAAAAACTGAAAACCCGTTGTCTTAATTATTCCCCCACCCAAAAAGTCCCAGGTTGAAATCCTACTTCCTGGAAGAGGCTCCTGTCTTCTTCACAAGACCCAGGGTGACCTCCCATCCCTCACTGTGTCACCCAGGTAAGAATGCATTCCAAATTGCACCAGTCCCTAGCTCTACTTCCCTCCCTTCTTTCTTTCCTTTCTTTCTTGCTTGTACTGGGGATCAAGCTCATGCTAGGCAACTGCTCTACCACTGAGATCCATCATCCCCAGCCCTTTTTTATTTTTATCTTGAGATAGGGTCTCACTAAGTTACTGGGTGCTGGCCTCAAACTTGTAATCCTCCTGCCTCAGCTTCCCCAGTAGCTGGGATTACAGGTGTATACCACCGAGCCTGGCCCTAGTTCTAGTTTCTTGTGTACACATCTTTACACTTTAACTTGAGGGCCTGAAACATGGCTCATGGTCCCTAGACGGGGTGTAGGACAATGTCAGGAACCTGGCAAGCAGCCAACGGGCAAGTCCTTCTGTTATGAAGATTTACTGACTTGCAGATGCGAGACCCCTGCCCCACCTCAATGCCTTTTGTGATCTTGGGTAAGTCACTTCCCTTTCTTTGGACTTTGGTCTCCTCTCTCTAAAGTGAGACGGTTGAACTAGGATTATCTGTGTATCTGACATTCCTACAAAGTTTACTTCATGCCAGGCCCTGTTCTCAGTGCCTTACATGTGCCAACTCATTTAATTCTCACCACAACCCTAGGAGGCAGATACGCGCATGATCTCATGTTATAGATACAGGAAACCAAACCCAGAGAGGTTAAATAACTTTCCCAAGGCCACACAGCCAGTAAAGAGCCTAGATTCAAAGTCAAGCAATCCAATTTTGGAGCCCATGATCTCACTGTGATATTGCACCTCCTGTCCTTCCTTTCTCTCTCTTCTTTTTTTAAAAAATACATTTATCGGTGCATTATAATCTCATATCATAATGTAGTTCATAGTGATAGTGACATACATGCACACAGCACTTGGTAAGCTTTCCCCCAGCTCCTTCCCCACCTCGTCCCGCCCCCAGCTTTCTTTTTAACATAAATATCACCCTCCTTCATTTCATAATCACAGAGTGACCTACTCTTGAAGCATTGTGTGTTCGACTTGTAATGGGCCCCAGAGATACAATATCCAGTTATCCCTGACCTTGTGTTATGGTTTGGATTTATAATGTTCTCCGAGACCTCATGGAGAGTAGGTAGTCATGTTGGAGGCAGGGCTTGGTTGCTGAGGAGGGGTCCCTGGGGGTGTGGCCTTGAACATTATATACTGTTCCTCCTCCACCTGCTGGTCTCTCTCTCTCTTGCTTCTGGCTTACATGATGTGAGAGCAGAGCATTGCTCTCTCCCTCTCTCTGCTTCCTGCTGCCATGCCCTGAGCTCCACAGACCTGGCCTCACATGTACTAAAACTCTGAACTTTCCAGAACTGTGAGCAAATAAATCTATCTTCCTCTAAGTTGTGTATGGTCAGGCTTATTGGGTCCATCAGTGAGAATGCTGATCAAAACACCCTGCATCAGCGTCCTGTGGTATGGCAGGGTGAGGTCACCCAGCAACGGAGCACCTTGGGCGTCCTGCTGGAGACCTGGCTGGCTATGTATAGGCGCACCTGTCATGCGTGGCCCCCAGAGTGACACTAATGGGAATTTTCAGAATTGTGATTTATTTTCTCCAGGATTCACAATACAACACAGAGATTCTTTATCAGGATTTGGGACTGAGTGCTGCTGACCCAGGCTAGCTCAGTGCTGTCATCTGTGGTTTGATGGCCCCCAGGGCTCATTCAGGGAACCACACAATGTGCTTCCAAACTCCCCTGGATCCTCAGCCCCCTGCACCACCTCCACCCGACCCACACCACCTGAGCACGTCACCCACCCCAGGCCAGGCCTCTACCCATTGTCCTCCCAGATGTCATTGCTCTCTCCTTACCCTTCCTTGCAGAGTTCAAGTTCCTAGCAGGCAAAAACATGTTTTATAGGAGGTTTTCCAAAGCATGCAATGCAGCAGTTCCCAGTACAGAGGAGAAACTCTGAGGCATAGTAGAAAATATTTGAACTTAGCTGTGAACCCCTAATTCCCAGCCCTGTTGCCTCTGATACTTTCACGATGGATGAAAAATCAGCCAAATTCTCTTAGCATTTGTTCCTTCTGATCACTGAAGAATACTGAAAACTATAAAGAAGGTCTAAATTATTCATTTCCAGCACCTATCACCACTCTCATTATTTTGGTGTATCTTCTTATCTCTTCTGTATGCGTGCAACACACATGAAAATGAATGTACCAAAAAAATTGGTTTGTTACCTTTTTCACTTACTATTTTTTGTCCCAGATTAAAAAAAATCTTTTCTATAGGAGAATTAAAAAGATTATTGAGGAATAATTTATATACATGCAATAAATGCACCCATTTTAAACCTATGGTCTGCTATGAATGTTAGTGACTGTAAATGTTAGCAAGCATATGGACTTATGTAACCATCACCACAATCAAGATTTATAATATTTCCACTTATGTAACCATCACCCAATCAATATTTGGAATATTTCAAAGGGGCGTACTGACTTCCCCTTTGAAGTCAATCTCTTATTATCCCAGTGTCTAGGAAACCACTGATCTTCTTCTATAGCCCAGTTTTTAATTTTTTTTGTTGTTATGTTGGCGCTGATGATTAAATCCAAGACCTCGAGCAGGTTAGGCAAGTGCTCTACCACTGAGCTGCACCCTCTCAATCTTTACAGGCAGATTTTTTAATATCTACATAATATTCCATATGATGACACTCCTTTATTTTTTTGGCCATTTCCCAATTGTTGAACATAGGATGGCATTTCTTTTTTTTTTCTTTCTTTTTTTTTTCTTTCTTTTTTTTTTGCGGTACAGGGGATTGAACACAGGGGCGTTCTACCTCCGCGCTACACCCCCGGCCCTATTTTTTTATACTTTATTTTGAAACCGGGTCTCACGAAGTTGCGGAGGGCCTCACTAAGGAGAGAGAGAGAGAGAGAAAGAGAGAGAGAGAGAGAAAGAGAGAGAGAGAGAGACAGGGAGAGAGAGACAGGGAGAGAGAGAGCGAGAGAGCTGAGGCTGGCTGCGAACCCCGATCCTCTGGTCTTCGCCTCCCAAAGTACTGGGATTACAAGCGTGCGCCACCACGCCCGGCTTGAGGATGACATTTCTTTTTTTTTCCTGTGATAAATTATAATCCAATGAACAATCTTTGATCATACCTCTGATTATTTCCTTGGGATAAATGCCCAGACTTGGAATTGTTGCATCTAGGGGTAGGCACAGTTTTAAGGGCTATGGTAAATATTTATGTGAGTCACTTTTAATCCCTCTGAGTCTCAGTTTCCTCTTTTGTCAAATAGGGATTAAACATTCCAACCTCAAGGAGTGGTGAGGATTACATGAGACAAGATGCAAGACACTTTGACTAACTGGTAAAGCATTCACAAATATTTAGAACGCTCGCTAGGTGGGAGAGCTTTCCAGTCAGATGGAGCTGGGTTCGAATCCTGCCAATGCTTCTTTCCTGAATGTTGACCTTGAGTGAGTTGTGTAACCTTGGCAGGCCTCGATTTTTGCATTGTCAAGTGGGAATAACTGTTCCATTTTCCTGGGGTTATGAAAGCAAAGCACCCCCCCCCCAAAAAAAGAGCTTAGAATAACTCCTGGCTAGGAGCTGCTCAGTAATTTGTGGTTATTAGTTCAGATCAGGGTTCATGGTTGCAAATAAATCGACACCAACTCTCATGAACTTAAGGAACAGAGGAATATACTGGAAGCATATTGGGTAGCTTGTGGAATTCACAGGAAGGCCGGAGCCAGGTGTGGAAAATGGACAGAAACCAAGGTAGACTGGGTAGTGAAGACACAGCCAGGCCTTGCCCCAGGGCTGTCTGGTCAGGACCCGGTGTGGCACCACTGCCCCCAGAGGCTCAATGCTGAGGCTGTCCTGACACCTGCACTGTTTGGCCCTTATCATTGTGGGCCATTCGCTGTCTCTGTCACACTTGCTTCCAGACAGGGGCATCCAAATGGCCCAGTTCAGCACACAGGCCACAGCCCTGGCTGCTGGGTCATGGATAAAGACATGGTTGCTTTCTTTTACCTCTACAGATGCACAATGGCCTGCCTCTTCCCAAGACCCACAAAATAAAGGGATTTTCTAAAATAGAAAATGGGCTCAGCTACAGATAGCTAAAACTGATAAGGGTCCATTATGCTTTTATTTTTAGTATTAGCATGACTGAATACATATTGAGGGAATTGCATTTATTCTGCAAACACATGCTAACTGCTACAGGGCGAGATTTTGAGGAAACTTCTCGATGTATGCTTTGATAAAAGATGTATCAAGTTTGCACTCTTAGATGTAAGAATAGGTCTGCACAACTTTCTGATGGTTTTAAGATGTGTGTGTGTGTGTGTGTGTGTGTGTGTGTGTGTGTGTGTGGTGGCTGGGCATGGAGAAGCCAGAGGGAGAAGGTAGAATCTGTGATTTGCTGAAAATGAGCATTCTTGATAAAATCCACAAACTTATTTCCTATTGATTGGATTTGATGATTTTTCATTAGAACAGGAGAAGTCTACAAAGGAGGATGAGGTATCTGGTCCAGTTGGTCGCAGCTCAGGGTAACCTGAGGGCTAATTTGACTTTGGTGGGGAATCCATTGAACCTAGTCAACTGATTACAGGGACCTGCTTATCCCTGTCCTTTCTCCTTCTGTTATGTATTTAATGAGCATTACCTCTTTTCATTCTTTGTGTGTGTGTGTGTGTGTGTGTGTGTGTGTGTGTGTGTGTGTTACCAGGGATTGAACACAGGGGCATTCTACCTCAGAGCTACATCCCAAGCCCAATTTTTTATTCTTTATTTTGAAACAGGGTCTCACTAAGTTGCAGAGGGCCTCACTAAGTAGCTGAGGTTGGCTGTGAACCTGAGATCCTCCTGTCTCAACCTCCCAAGTACTGGGATTACAAGCGTGCGCCACCACGCCCGGCCTCTTTTTATTCTTGAATCATCCTGTGATGGGAGAATTGCAGCTCAGAGAATACTTAAGATTTTCAAGGTCATACAGATTTTGAATGAAAAACGGGGGATCTGAAGTGAGGTTTGCCTGCCTTTGAACTCAGGCAATTAGCTCTAAGTGTGGCAAAGCACACAGCACGCATATGGTTGTGGGAATCTGGGGACAGAACTTCTGTGTAGACAGACTTGTGGGCCAAGTGGAAGTATCAGTAGGACCAAACTCTGGGAGGTGAGTTCTCCAACAGTCAACTCAGGAATCCTGAGCAGATCCCGGGACCCCAAGCCCAGGGAGGGGGACTAGTCATTGACACAACAGATATCTTAAAACTATAGTTTTTTTTTAAAAAAAACAACTTTATGGTAAAAGATTAAATGAATACAAACCCAATAAAATAACATCTGAAGGTTTCTACTTATCCCTGCTTCTCCCCATCATTCCAGGGAACTAACATTATCAGTTTTTACATATTCTTCCAGAGTTCTTTCTATCCATTCGTTCTACAAGGAAGTATTCATATGTCCCTCTATGTATAGCATAAATGCTATCATACTAAGTGCATCGTTCTGCAATTTAGTTTGCTCACTTAACAATATGTCTTGGAGATCTTTTCATGATGATACTTGCAGCTTTATCTCATTTTTAACAGTTGCATGGTGTTCCATTAGTATGACCATTGTACAAATAGACCATAATTTAACTACTATTAAAGACTTGGCTCTTTCTCTCTCTCTCTCTCTCTCTCTCTCTCTCTCTTTCTCTCCCTCCTCCCTTCCTCTTGCTTTCTTTTTTTCTATTATATACAATGTTGCAGTAATCCACAAATGATTCTTCTGTTTCTAAAAGCATACTCAAGCTGATTGCGGGGCCCTTTACTCGGTGCCATGAAAGGGCCCGGTGAACTAGCAGAGGCCTGCTCTAGAGTACCAGGCCTCTTCCACGTGGCAGCGATTCAGCAATTCAGCGATTCAGCATATCAATAGCAAAGATGGCGCTGGCAGACCCACCCCACCTAGCCTCAAGAGGGCTATGATAGGTTATAGGAGGTGTTTGACCCGACCCGTTGCGTGCCATTGGGCCACACCCTACTGCCCAGGGATTCCTTTATGGGTTTCACTTTAAAACTGCCCTGTTTTCCTAAATAAACAAGATTTGCTCAACATATTCTCCCGGCTCATGGTGAGTGCTTCTCGAGCCGTCGGCGCTCATTTTTCCCTGTCAGTTCGCGTCACTCTCAGGCGGGACCCGAGAGCTGATGGCATTTAAAGTTGGGCACCCAGCTCATTGGTTTGTAGGTTTATCCCCCAAAGAAGATTGTAGATTCCACTCAGCTGAGGCTCTCCTCCAAGAAGCCACTCCTGACCACCCCTTCTTTTGAGGCAGCCACTTCTGCCTCGTGTCGCCTTTGCACTCTGTGCACACTTTAGTCATTTTTCTTATCACGCTGAAGTGTAATTATTTATGCACTTGTGCTTTTCCTACTGGATTGTGAGTTCTGTGAAAGCAGGGACTGTACTTCCCGAGTCTGCAGCCCAGTGCCTGGCACATGGTAGGATCCACAAATATGGGTTTAATTAAACAGAATCTATGGACTTAGTACCCCACCAGGCCCCTCACAAGTTGATAAAGACATGGTTACTGTCTCTGTCTCATTCTTGTACCACATCGCACATACGATAGACATACAACATACATAATCTCACAGATCAACTCAACTATTACCAATATTAGGAAAGATGTGGATGTTGTCCTTCTCCTGTCTGAAGAAGAGTAGCTGTGTACTCTCCCTATTGTGGGCTACTGTGACCAAGTGCCACAAATGGGGGTGGGATGGGGTTGCACAACAGAAACTTATTGTCTCGCAGTTTGGGTGGCTGGTGGTCTGAGACCCAGGTGCTGGCAGGACAGCTTCCTTCTGAGGACTGAGGGAAAGGACATCCCCAGCCCATCACCTCGGTTGCAAGCCTTCCCTTTCCTTCCTGCGTTGCTTCCTTCTGTGCCTGTCTGTGTCCAAACTTCCTCCCCCACCCCCTTTTCATACTAGGGACTGAATACCCAGGGGTATTCTACCTCTGAGCCACACCCTCAGCCCTTTTTATTTATTTTTTATTTTGAAACAGGTCTCACTACATTGCTGAGGCTGGTCTCAAAGCTTCAGTCGTCCTGTCTCAGACTTCCAAGTACTGGGATCCTCTTCTTTTTTTTTCTTTTTTATTTTTTTATGGTCAAATTTTTATTATTTATTATTTATTTATTTATTTTATTGTGATCCTCTTATAAGACATCAGTCATACTGGATTGGGCCTACCCTAGTGACTTCACTTTAACTTGATCACCTCTGTACAGACCCTGTCTCCAGTAAGGTCCCGTTCTCGGGTCTGAGGCTTAGGACTCCAACGTATGGGTTTTGGAAGGAGTCATGATCCAACCTGTGATATCTGAAAATCACTTAAAATTCATATCAAGGAACTATGATCAGCTGGGGCATTCTGGGATTATGAAAATATAAAAGAAAGGTCTTCAGGTGTGTGACTCACACTCCAACAGGCTGATGAGACATCCTCCCCCCGGCCCCCAGTCAGGGATTCCAGAGCCAGCCCCTCCCCATTGGGCCACAGCGTCTGGAACCTGAGCAAATGCCTACGAGAAGCAGGTGCTCTTCTCGCTGCTAATTACGCTGCCCCGCTGCTCCCCGGGGCCTTTAAAATACCTCTCTGATGATACAGAATCTCAACTCCCTGCTGATAAAAGTGTTGAGTTTCACTAGAGCCTGGTTCTCCAGGTACTTTTTCAACTCAGGAAAAATCCAACGTATTACCCATGCGTCATCCCTACGTGTGTTCTTCAAGATGAGGCTCTGTTGGGGTCCAGCTCTGGGTCTCAGGGGGACTCCTGCCCTAAGTGCGGGTCACAGGCCCTCCTCTGTGGTCCTTCCTCCCTGGGCTTCTCTGACCCAGCCCGGTGCAGGTGGAATCGTCGCTCTGTCCGTCTGTCTCTCCCACTGGCCTGTCTGGCTTGTTTGCTACGTTTCCTTAATAGTCGACACCGGGACAGCTGATCTTTCTGGACGAGTCAGCAAATCCCAAACTGCTTGTGCCAGAAACCTGCCTCCCAAGACCGGATATGGCTTTGGCAGACTGGGTCAACTGTGAGGGAAGGGGGTCCTGGGAACAATGTGGAGGACAGAATGGGAGCTGAGGGAAGGGTTGCATGTGAGGGAATGGGATTGGGAATCTGAGGAGGGGAGGCTGGTGGAAATGGACGCAGAAGGCTCCCCAGAGGGGTCCATGGATCTGTCCATACATCTGTTCATCAATTCAACCATTTCTTCCTTCCTTCATTCACTCAGCGACTATTTCCCAGCACTGTTCTGTGGCAGCTACTATACCAGGCACAAGAGGCGACACCGAGAACAAAACAAAGGGTCTGTCTTCATGGAGGGGACCTTTCAGTGCGGACACGACACAAATTGAATAAGGGCATGCGCAGATACTTCATCCAGCCCCGTAAGTGCTTTGGGATGAAACCCGAGGCAGGGAAGGGCGCGCTCTTTTAGGCCGGTGTCTCTGGGGATGGTTTCTGAGAAAAGAACACTGTGGTAAAGACCTGAGTGAAGCGGGGGAGAAAGCCAAGTGACCACCGAGGGCGGGGCCCGCTGGCCCTGGGACGAGAACGAGCTGCCGCGTGCAGCCATCGGAGGAAGCCCGAGGTGGAAGGAAGGGAGCCAGCAGGTGCTGCCGACTCAAAGGCCCCACTCTTCTAGGGCCGGCTTTTTACTTAGCTGATGTTTATTGAGCGCTTACTGTGTATCAGACTTTGTTTTTTTTTGTGTGTGTGTGTGTGTGTGGTACTGGGGATTGAACCCAGGGAGGGGTGTTCTACCTCCGCGCTACACCCCCGGGCCTATTTTTTTATACTTTATTTTGAAACCAGGTCTCACGAAGTTGCAGAGGGCCTCACTAAGTAGAGAGAGAGAGAAAGAGGGAGAGAGAGAGAGAGCTGAGGTTGGCCGTGAACCCGGATCCTCCGGTCTCTGCCTCCCAAAGTACTGGGATTACAAGCGTGCGCCACCACGCCTGGCTCAGACTTTGTTTTAATGACTTGTGTTGCATAGGTTGAGCACCATAATCTAAAAATCCCCAATCCCAAATGCTCCAAAATCTGAAAAGTCTTTAGTGCAGACACGACACTCAAAAAGCTCTGGATTTTGGAGCATTTCAGATTTAGGATTTTCAGGTCAGGGATGCTCAACCAGTAAAATCTGTGCAACTATTCCAAAATCCAAAAAATTCTAAAATCTGACACACCTCTGGTCCCAAGCATTTCAGGTAAGGGATCCTCAACCTATATTAAGTCATTAATTTCTCAGATGGACATGGTGGCTCACACCTGTAATCCCAGTATTTGGGAGGCTGAGACAGGAGGATCTCAGATTTGAAGCCAGCCTCGGCAACTTAGTGAGACCCTGTTTCAAAGTAAAAATAAAAAGGGCTGGGGGTGAAGCTTAGAGGTAGATCGCCCCAGGATTCAATCCCCAGTACCAAAGAAGCCCCCCAAAACAAAAAACAAGTCATTTGTTTCTCATAAAACACTCTTAGGTAATCTTATCATTTCTATTTCATAAATGAAGAAACTGAGACACAGATGGATTAAATTTTCCCAAGTGCCCAGCTCATACACGATGAGGCTGAAAGCCACACTCCAGGCACACTCATAACCATGATGCTGTCTTTGGATTGGAGCCTCAACTTTGTTTAGAGGAGCGATAATGCTGCTGCCCCCTCCCCTGCATCTCCCTGGATAGCTGTGTGTTAACCTTCACATGCACACGCGGCCCTGGGGCCACAGGAGAGGGCAAGACAGTCATGTTAGGAAGACGAATGAGGAAGGAGGCAGTTCCTGGGTGTTAGATCCACGAAAGTGAGAAACACAGGTGTCATGAGGACGCAGCAGAGGAGGGCACATGCACGCCTGGATGGGTGAGGAGTCCCAGAAGCCTCCTGGAGGAGAAAGGTAAGCAGGAGTCAGGTCATCCCAGGCCCCTCTCCCATCTCCTCTCTCCTGGGGAGAAGCTGGCATGTGCAAACGCCATTGCTGTCTCTGCGCTTTCCACTTGTCCATTAATCACCAGTCGCTGGCCTCCTCCTCTCACCCCCATCTCTGCCCCCAGCTGGGCTCTCAAGTGTTGGAGCAGTTGAAAAGTGGCTCCTGTCCCTAGGAAGCCCTGCAGAGCTGCAGAAGTGTGCATGGATTTGGGAATGGGACAGCACCTTTGGCAACCCCCCACCGGAAGTCCCAGCACGAGGGCCGCTGTGTCAGGGTGGGAAGGGGCTGGGGAAGGCCATCCTGGTCCTGGAAAAGAGAACAGGAGGCAGGAAGGAGCCGTGAGGCCTTGGAAGCACAAGAAAGGCAGGCCGGCAGCTGTGTGCTGGAGAACCCCCACGGCCTGGCCGGCCCTGCGACCTTCGCTGCCAACAGTAAATCCCGGGGTGCTGCAGCCCACAATCCCTGGCCCTTACTTTCTTCCTCAGAGAGGTAGGGGGGAAAAAGGTGAGGAAGTGGGTTGCTCTTAGAAGACTGTTAGGTTTCAAAGTTAAAAATGAGTTCTTTTTGATGTCTGCCCAGAGATAGAGCCAGGTCCCAGGGGGCTGAATTTGTGGTTCCAGGAAAAGGAGCGATGTTGACATGGAATTCTTGGATTGGCCTCATTTACTTAAAAACAAGCTGCCAAACCAAATGGGAAATGAAGTTCAGCGGAGAAGTATGTGCTGACTCCCCCATATCCCCCCCACCACACACATACACATGCACAGAGACTTGGCCTCCAGCGCCAGTCAGCACACGACTTAGGTTCTCTAACCAAAGTCCTAGCATCAGAGGATTTTGCTGGCAGAGCCCAAGATCACAGGACTTGAGATTTGCTCCTGATGGGCTGTCACAGCAGGGCCAGGCTGAGCCCAGGGCTGTGTTGCTTCTCAAACTTCCTTTCCATAGAGGGATAAAAAAGGACAAAGCAGAGAAATGACTGGAACCAGACCAGCCGCCCTAAGAAGGTGTTCCAAGACCCGGAGATCTCCAAAGAAGTTTCAGGCTTCCAGTTCCTGCTCGCCGTGTAACAGAACGGAGCCTTAGGTGTCACTCACCACAGCACACTCCCATGGTGGAATCAGGCCGGGTTCCGGTGCGTGGACCACCGACGACAGAAGATCAACTCCACTCCCGCTTTCCCATCAACGGCTCTGGGACCTTGGACAACTTGCTTTACTTCTCTGTGTCTCGTTCCCCCCCAACTGTCAAATGGAGACAAAATAGCTACATTAATAGATTCCTAAAAGGATTAAATAAGAACATATATGTACAAAGCTAAGGCATAGAAGCACTTGATAAATTGTGGTGGTTTTTGTTATAATACCAGTCGACATATGTTCTTAGTTGAAGTTCTTTTGATTATAAAGAGCTAAAATAAGAATTAAGATCTAGTCTAAGTATCTCAAGAAAAAAAAGTGGTGATGAGAGAGGTAAGTGGTTGATGACTATAGGGACGGAAATTGTCTCCTGATGGGGCCGGAGGTATAGTTGAGCATGTTTTCCAGACCGACACTGACCACCATCTGCGATGATAGAAATGTTCTTTATCTGTGTGGTGTAACTGGAGAACTAAATTTTAATTTCTAATGTTATGTAAATAAATTTAAATTTAAACAAATTAACTCCAATCACTTGAGATGGTTATGTAAATAAAATTAAACAGGCACATGTGGCTACCATATTGTACAGCACAGTTCTAGTCCTTTCTCCCTCTATTTTCTCTCTTTCTCTCTCTCTCTTTCCACTCTAGCCTCCTCCACATCCTTGTTGACACTGGCTACCACAGGTAATTGCCAGGTGTGGTGGCGCACACCTGTAATCCCAGTACTTGGGAGGCTGAGACAGGAGGATTGAAGGTTGAAGGCCAGTCTCAGCAAATTAGCAAGACTCTTAGTAACCTAGTGAGAGACTGTGTTTCAAAACAAAAAATAAAAAGAGCTGAGGGTGTAGCATGGAAGAAGAATGCCCCTGGGTCCAATCCCCAGTACCAAAAAATAAAAATAACGCCACCTTTACTGCCTCCCTTGGCAGCTCAGGGCCCAAAAATCAACTATCAGTGCCTCTGGTGTTTGTTTCTAGATTCTGGGAGAGCCATTTGATTGGCTTTTGCTCATTGTCTCATGGTGGGCTACAAGTTACAGGCCACTATATGTAAGGAAACAGTTTGGGATCAGGGGGCTCCTTCCTGGCCCTGGGGTCATGGAGTTTTGCCCTCTGTCAACAAGGCCTGGGTAGGGATCCTGCTGCAGGGACTGAGGGGGCAGGTGGCTTTTATTGCAGGATGGCAGTGACCCAGGGGCTGTCCTCGCTGGCTGGTCCTGGCCCAGGAACTGGAGCGCTAGCACAGGAAGCAGGAGCGTGCCTCTCCTCGGCCTCTGCGGTGATCCAAGCCCTGTTTGCAAGGAAAGTCCAAAGATCTGCGTGAACCAGTGAATCTGGGAGGAAGCAGATAAGGCATCAACGGCAGGCAGTCGCCTTGGCTGCCCCGCGGACCCACGTCTGAGCTCCTGTTACTGCTCACGAGGACAAGCCAGGCTGAAAACACCAGGCTGGAGAAGAATGGTTTGCTTTCCTCTGGTTCCTGGAGGTGCACAGACACAGCTTACGAGGGTGGAGAACAATGCTGCCCTGGGCTCTGTGTCATCGTGGGCTACTGCCTCACCCTGCTGATGGAGCTTGACAGCCTTCCCGCTCCAGCAACTGACCGGCCGGCAAACAGCTGCTGTGTCGTCTTTGTTTTCAGGCCTCTTAATTGGGCTGCCGGATTCTTTGAATAAATGGAATCAATGGGTTGTTTAACTTATTAATCAAACATCAAATATTATTAAAGGGACAGCTACATGCCCCAAACTGTGCTTGGCTTTGTGGAAGGATCAAAAGAGGATCCCCATGGAACACGGGGGTGACATGGAAGTGGAGGCTGTGCTGAGAGGCAGACCCGAAGGAGGCTAAGTGCCTCATCTCTGCTTCCTCTGCTGCTCACTGGCTCCCCAGTCCACGGTTACCCATCACAAGGCAGCCACAGTGAATGTCACCTCTGATGACTCCTCACGGGACACAGAATAAAACCCAAGCTCTGCCAGGAAAGGGCCCTGCTCTGCCCCCCCACCTCCCTGACCCCATCTCCTGTGACTTCCCCCTGGCTCCCCCCACCATGGCCACCAGGCCTGTGACAGCGCCTCCACACCAAGCCCAGTCCACCTCAGAGCCTTTGCGCTGGTAAGTGCTGTCTCTTTGAGTGTTCTTCTTTAAGGCAGATTCCCAAAGTGGGTGATACAACCCCTTGTGGGGGGATGCTGGACCCATCCAGGGAAGGGGGTGGTAGTAGCCTCAGGTGAAACTGGGGGGCATTGCATTAAAATAAGGGGGTGGTGGGAGCACTCAGGGGGATGCTGAGTAATTTTTTTTTTCTATAAAGGGAGCGGTAAGCCAGAACGTTTAGGAACCTCTGTTAGGGTTTATCATGGTGGGCTCTGTTGTGCACAACAGGTCCTCAGAGAGGGCTTCCCGGATCACGTATGTCAAGCACTTGCCTGTCGCTCTGGATCATACCCACCTTGCTCTATGTGCATCCTGGTGCTTACCGTTCACTACATGATTCTCAGGGGTGGGGGTGGTTTTTTTTACTTCCCATCTTCCCCAATTAGAACAGCCTTTTAAAAAAAAAAGGCACTTAACTAGGACTTCATCTTGTTTGTCTTATGTATTTTCAACCCCTAGAACTGCACAGAGCATAGACAGGTCCTCAGTTATTGTTCAGTGAGTGAATCATTGATGTGATGAGGGGTTGACTAGTGGTTTAGAGCAGCCCTTTTATAAAAAGATCCCGGGTTGCACGATGTGTTTGTCTGATCTAGATGTGTATTTCTCAGCAAAACTAAGGGATTAGTCGTTGAACTTCCCTGAGTACAGGTTTTGGATCTAAGGGGCACCTTTTTTCCTCTGCCAAAACTGGTGATAACCCTATTGTCACCCTGATGCGGCTATTCAGCATGTGCCTGATTAACTCTCTAAAAATGCATTGGAAGCTGGGCATGGTGGTGCGCACCTGTAATTCTAGTACTTGGGAGGCCAAGACAGGAGGATAGCAGGTTTGAAGCCAGTCTCATAAATTTAGCAAGGCCCTGTTTCAAAACACAAAATAAAATAGGGCCGGGGGCATAGCTCAGAGGTAGACTGACCCTGGGTAGTAGACTGGGTTCAATCCCCAGTATCCACCCCCCCAAACACACAAATGCATTGGAGCTGGGCATGGTGCACATGCCTATAATCCCAATGCTTGGGACACCAAGACAGGAGGATTGCAGGCTTGAGGTCTCAGCAACTTAGCGAGACCCTGTTTCAAAATTTAAAAAATTAAAAAGGGAGGCAGGGAGGCAGGGAGGCAGGGAGGCAGGGAGGCAGGGAGGCAGGGAGGCAGGGAGGCAGGGAGGCAGGGGTTTAGCTCAGAGGTAGAATGCCCCTGGGCTCAATCCTCAGTACCAAAAAAAAAAAAAAGCATTGCAAAAACCGTGCAGTGGTGCACGCCTATAATCCCAGCTACTCGGGAGGCTGAGGCAGGAGGATTATAAGTTTGAGGACAGCCTTGACAATTTAGAGAGACCCTGTTTCAAAATAAAAAGAGAAAAAGGGTTGTGGGTGTAGCTCAGGGGTAGAATGCCTCTGGGTTCAATCCCCAGCACCAAAAAAGGAAGGGGAAAAGAAAAGAAAACAAAAACAAACATTAGAAAGACTAATTCCGGGTGAGAACAAACGCACAGACAGCCCCAGACTCTTTTGGGTGTCTAGCTGCTTCCTGAACTTCAGCCCAGGATGTTTTGCAGCCTCCTCCCCTGAGCATGGGACACTGGGCTCAGCATCATCCATGTTCCTCCCCAAGCCTGCCCCCGCCCCGTTCCCTACCTCCATGAGAGGCACAGTCGTCTTTTTCTGGGAACTGCCAGGAACCTGGGCCTGGTCTGCATGTCCTCTTCTCCCTTTTTCCACATGTTCTACCTGTTGTTGGCATCTGTTCAAATCTGTCCTCACCTCCATTCATCCCTACCGTGCTTACCATTTCCCAGGGCCCTCTTATTACTTCTTAGATTACTAACCCAGCCTCCTTCCTGGCCTCCTGGCCTCCACTCTTTCCAATATGCAGTCCATTCCCCACCCCACAAACACCACCAATTAAAATTGAGTCACCTTGTCCTTCCTTCAATGGTTCCCCATTGTCCCTGGAAGTCGAAACTCCTGAGCATGGCTGATGCCTCAACACCGCTTGTCACCAGCCTCACTTCTTGTAACTTCTCTCTTCCACTCCGTTCTCACCTTCTCCCCGTTCCCTCCAACTCTGTGTGTCTCTCTCCTCTTCAGCACTGATGTCCATGCTGTTTTCTCTGCCCAGAACATTCTCCCCTTTCTCTTGGCCAGATGCCTAATACTTCCTTTAATCTTGCATACATGTCAAGAACTTCGGGTACCTATGTCTGAGACAGGTGTCCCTCCTTAGTGCATCATAAATAATTGCTGCCACAAGTGCTACAGCTATTAATGTCAATGAATTCAGGGAGTTAGTTAAATGAGAAGAAAGCCATTGGAAGCCAGGTGTAGTAGCGCACACCTGTAATCCCAGTACTTGGGAGTCTGAAACTGGAGGATCCCAGGTTCAAGGCCAGCCTTGCCAACTTAGACTTTCAGAAACCTAGCAAAACCCTGTTTTAAAACAAAAAATAAAATAGGCTGGGGGTGGAGCTTGGAGAAAGAATGCCCCTGGGTTCCATCTCCAGTCCAAAAAAAAAAAAAAAGCCAACTGGGACTTACAATGGAAGTGTGCTTCTCATATAACACATGAACTGGGGGCTGGGTAGGAGGTCATGTCCCTTCTGTACTCTCCCTTCACCACCCTCAGGGGGCAGCCCTTGTCACCATGATCCCAGATGGCTCACCACCACATCTAACATTCCAGCCAGCCTGTGTGGCATTAGAAGGAGAAATAAAGAGAGTAAGCCCCTTCTCCCCACCTCTCTAAGGGCATCTCCTGGAGATAAAGCAATCTGAATTATGACAGAGGAGAACGGTGAGGACAATTTTCCAACATTTATAGAGCACTGACTAAATAAATGCCCCTTCCCGTTTGGCCCTCTCAGCCACCATAAGGGATAGACACTGTTATTATCTCCCCTCCCATGATTAAACAGATGATGTTTGATCAACAAGACAGCTTTGCAAATCTGAGGAATGGCATGAAGGGCCAGTCAGCCTGGGCACCCCCCCATGTGATGGCAGTTCTTTCTTAGAAAGGTTTTCATGTGATGTGCACATGACTTTTATGTTTGCTAACAAACACACCAAGGAATTCCAGCACTCTGTGTTCTTGCATAGCTGTTAGGTTAAAGTTAGTTTTATGATGATCCAAGTTATAAGTGCATGTAGTTAAAGAGTCAAAAAATGTTTTACATACTCTGATACAAAAAAAAATGGTGATTATCTCCCTGTTCCCCACTCCTCCCCCAAACCAGTCAATGCAATTTTCCAGGGGCCAGAGACAATCACCTCCCCCACCTTAGCCAACTGTTACCCACCTCCTTCCCACTCAATCACGTGCTTTTATTGCTTTGAGACTTCTCAGTTGTAGGCATTATGTATTGACTTTGTACCATGGACAACAAGGATTTAGCTATGCCAGCAACCTGCCATCCCATGTTCAACACAAACACACACCCTACCCCCCCCACACCTGCACTTTCCCCGCTCTCCTGACTTCCTACTAAAACATCCTAAGGTATAACTTAATTTTAGTCACATCAGTATTTTCACAGCTGTGTCATCTAGCACATTAGATTTTTTTACGCTCCTGCAACAATTTTTTTTTGCCTCTGCAATTGTTTTCTTATTTTTAAAGTTTGCTTCATTTTCTGTGTACTTACCTCTAATCCAACCTCAAACAGGTCTGCAGTTGCATAAATAACTTTCTAAATACTTCCAAATGTAGTTAGTATTCTATCAGTTTCATCTTTTTTAAGCAATCTCTCTGGGGCCTTCTAATCAGCTCAGGTCTGCACAGGTGGCCTCTGTGCCTGGCACACAGCTCTCTCCAGTACCCCTTGACCTTCACCCTGGGCTCCCCAGCCTCTCTCTTGGGTGGGAACTCCTTACTTCTGGGTCCTGTGCTTTCCTCTTTCCTAAGTTATTATTTCAGTTTGGAGGATGGGGAAGAGGACACAGGTGGGTTTGGTTTGTTGGTTTTGACCATACGTGCATATGTTTAATCTGCCATCCTTTTTTGGGGGGAGGAGGGACTGGGGATTGAACCCAGGGGTATTCTACTTCTGAGCCACACCCCCAACCCTATTTTATTTATTTATTTATTTATTTTTATTTATTTATTTATTTATTGTGGTACTGGGAATTGAACCCAGGAGCATTCTACCTCTGAGCTACACCCCCAGCCCTATTTTTTATTCTTTATTTTGAAACAGGGTCTCACTAAGTTGCAGAGGGCCATACTAAGTAGCTGAGGCTGGCCACGAACCTGTGATCCTTCTGTCTCAGCCTCCCCAGTACTGGGATTATAAGTGTGTGCTGCCACGCCTGGCTTTAGCCTGCCATCTTTAACAGGAATTCTCAACCTCCCGCCAGAAATGAAGCAGCCAAAGTTGGGGATTATTAAGAAAACTGGAAGTTTTTTAGTTCATCCAGGAGTCTGTTTCTCCTATCAGCCTCCTGTCACACTGTTTTTTTATTTTTATTTTTATTGCTGCATGTAATCATACAACTTGATGGATTTCAGGGTGGTAGAAGTATACATGCACACATGGTCAATTAGCCCTCCCCCAATTCCCACCCCCTTCCCTCCCCCTTCCCTCATTCTCGTGCTCAGCACAGTAGTTGACTTTGATAAATTTGAGTATGTACATCATGTTTTCTTATCTCTGTTCCCTATTTAGCCTTAAACTCCTTTAGGACAAGACGGAGTCTGTCTCGCAGCCTTGTGTATTTCCGGTGGTGGGCCCACCCTAGGCACTCAGCTACATTTTCTTAAGTGAATGTGTTGGGACATGGTTTATTACATCCCGTCGACATTTTGTTTCCAACCTCCCAGACCCAAATTATCTGTAGTTGCTGTAATTATTTCCCTCCCCCGCTGCTGCTCTGCCATGCTAGGAGACAGACAGCCGTCTGTCTACACCTGAAAGAGCTAAAAAAAAAAATCCCATAGGAAGGTCTAGCCTTCATTCTTGAACCACAACACACTTTCCCAAGTTTATTTTTGTGAGATACACAATAGTATAATCACAAAATATTTTTTTCCTAAAAGAATAACTTCAGCGAAGGCGATGCTGTATTTATGACTTTTTTTCCTGTTTTTAGGGTACCTCATGGAAACTTGATAGAACAAAGGATTTATTTTTATTAGGTTAAATCTGTGTATTGGGTTCTGTTTACTTGTTGCCCATTAAGTCTGAACATCTCAACTTGGATAAAAAAAAAGCACTCTTTGATTAATAAAAAACAACCTGAAACAGATCCCTCAGCCGGGTGACTGTATTATGTTAAAATGCAGTGTAACAAACACAGCTCCTGTGCCCTCCCCAGAACCCAAACCTACCGCAGCTAAAAATAGCCCTCGGTCTTTCCCTGAGACTCAAAAACAGGAACAGCGCCGCTTGTTTGCCTGGTTCTGTGTGCGCACAGGGATCCAGCCCCTCTCACTGCCCTGGTCTTACACACTTGAGCAAATTCGAATTGGCTGATTATAAATCTAACAGGTCCCACTGTAGGAAGTGAATTCTGCACAAACACGGCTGCTCGGGTCCTTACACTGTGTCCATTCACCCAGGGCTCACAAAGGGGACGACCAGAATCGCCACTGAGGGCAGGGCTCTGGGAACAGTCTCCAGGGTCCATGGGCGCAGAGCTGGCTACTCTGTGTGTATTAACCCTTTCAAATCCTTCCCGTCTGTGAGGATGTCCTATCATCCCCATTTCATAGGGTAAAAACAGGCCTTAGGAGAGGAAAGAACTTGCCCACACGTACCCACGACAGTGTAAGACTGGGCTCCAAAGCCAGCTGGGTCAGACCTTAATGAGCATCGCACCAGGCTACCCCACCTGTACTCCCATAATGCCATGCCAGGTGAGTTAGCTCCACTAATTACCTTTGGCCCGTGGAGATAAAGGCAGAGACTATAGACTGTCAGAGTTGGGAGGGATCTGCAGATCGGCTGTCCTGGAGCATCTTTCCTTCTGCAGCAGACTTGACAAGCGCCCACCGACTCCACGGGGAGACCTCAGGCTCGGGTTCTTGTCTTAGCTCCCTCCTCCACTCACTGTCATATCCGACAGCACTGGCGGTGATAATGACTCATCACCAAGGGCGACCAGGTGCTGAGCACTGGGTAAACACTTCTCTATGCACTGTCCCCGCTGAGCCTCACAGCAACCCTACGGAGCATGCCATTGTCATCATTTTGCAGGTGAGGACCATGAGGCTTGGGGAGGTAAGGGAAGAGGGCTAGGGTATCGTGCCTGCCGAAGCGTGGCCTCTGGAGTTAAACATTCCCAATTCAGATCCCACTCTGTACTGTGTGACCCTGGGTCAGAGACTTAACCTCTCTCAGCCTGTTTCTCCATCAGTGAATGGGAATGTGACGTACTTTACAGGGGTGTGAGGATGAAAGCAGCCAGCCTTTTGTAATTGGCACCTAGTAATAGTTTCTTGAACCTCTCCCCTGTTCTAAAAGAGCCAAATCCAGTCTTAGCTCTAATTACTTGAAAGGCCTTTTTAAGCTGGGTGCAGTGGCACAGGCCTGTAATCCCAGTATGTGGGAGGCTGAGATAGGAGAACCGTAAGTTTGAGGCCAGTCTAAGCAACCTAGCGAGATCTTGTCTCACGATAAAATTTTAATTTTAATTTAATTTAATTAATTTATTTTTTTGGTACTGGGGATTGAACCCGAGGCATTCTACCTCCAAGCTACACCCCCAGCCTGATTTTATTTCTTATTTGGAAACAGGGTCTCACTAGGTTGCTGAGAGTCTCGCTAAATTGCCAAGGATGGCTTTGAACCTGCAATCCTCCTGTCTCAGCCTCCCAGGTACTGGGATTATAATCATGCACCACCGCGCAGAGCAGGATAAAATTTTTAAAAAGGGCTGGGGTGTAGCTCAGAGGTAGACCCCCCCCCACCAGGTTCAATCCTCAGTACTAAAAAACAAGTGTGGTGGCTCACGCTTGTAATCCCAGTACTTGGGAGGCTGAGACAGGAGAATCCCAGGTTTGAGGACAGCCTCAGCAAGTAGTGAGACTCTCAACAACCTACTGAAACCCTGTTTCAAAATAAAAATAAAAATAGGGCTGGGGGTGTAGCTCAGAGGTAGAATGCCCCTAAGTTCAATCCCCAGTGCCACACACACACACACACACACACACACACACA
>PVJS01010187.1:0-10822 GCA_004027185.1 Glis glis | reverse complement strand
TCCCTTCTGGGCTGGTGACATCGAGAAGTATAGCTGGGGAGCAGGAGAGTTGAGGTGGAGGGTAGAAGAAGACACTAAATAAGAGATGCAGATGTCTCTAATGTGCAAATGTCAAGTCTATTTTGTTCTTCCCTCACTTGGAAGACAATTTGTGTGACAACAAATGGTGCAGGTGTGGTAGAGGTGGCAGGGTCTTCAGGATGAATGACAGGGAAAGGCTTCTCAGGATGAGACGCTTGGGCTGAGGGTTGAGAAGGATCCATCTACGCAGAGATCTAAAAGAAGAACATTCTAGAAGAGTGGAGCGAAGGCCCTGTGACAGGAACCTCTTTCCAAGTCCAGAACACAGAGCACCTGGGAGGTCACCCAGGAGGTCACCCAGAAGGTCACCGAGAGTGGTAAGAGTGGAGCAGAGTGAGCAAGGGGGAGGGGAGGCAGGGTAGGATCTGGGGACTTTGTAAACTGGAAGGAGAAATAGGGATTTTATTCTAAGTCAGACAGGAAGACATTGGAGGTTTTAAGGAAGAAAATGGCATGTAATGCTTTGCTTTTTACAAAGGTAATCCTGGCAGGTGCATGGAGGAGCGAGGCGGGAGACAAAGTCTACTCAGAAGCCTTGTTGTAGTGGTCAGGGCGCTGGGTGCTGGGGACAGAAGCAGAGGCAGCCGCACTTGCTGGTGAGATGGAGGAAGGGAGGAAATCAAGCAACGCTAGGCTTTGGGTTCGGGCACCCGAGTGAGCGGTGGTGTTACTTTCTTCTACTAGGAGATCTGTGCTGGTGCAGTGGCGCTCTCCTGTAATCCCAGTGCCTGGAAGACTGAGGAGGAGGATCGCGGGTTCAAGGATAGCAGCACCCAATAACGTAGTGAGACCCTGTTTCAAAATAAAAAAATAAAAAGGGCTGTGAGTGTAGCTCAGTGGTAGAGCACCCCTGGGTTCAGTCCCCAGTACCGACCAACCACACACACACACACACACACACACACACGCACACACACACACACACACACACACACACACAAAATCTGGTGAAGTTCAGGCTATGGAAAACAGAGTCAAGCTATGTGAGGGGAAATGGTTGAGATAGGTATTTTAACAACTACTTTTTTTTTTGGTACTGGAGACCGAATCCAGGGGCATTCTACCTATGAGATACACCCCAGCCCTTTTTATATTTTTATTTTGAAACAGGGTCTTGCTAAGTTGCTGGGGGTCTTGCTAAGTTGCTGACCTTGAACCTGCAATCCTCTTGTCTTGGCCTCCCACGTAGTGAGATTATAGGTGTGCGCCACAGCATCTGGCTGCCACCAGCCCCTTTGTCAAGCAGCATCTCTGCAGAGAAGGGAAGCCGTATGCTCAGAAGGGACAGGTGGAGAAGAGGGCATGCGATGAGGAAGAACAGGCAGCAGCCACAGACAGCCCTTTCCACGTGTTTGCCAGTGAAGGAGATGGAGTTTCAGACCCACAGCTGGAGAGGGATGTGGGGCTGAGAAATGTTTATTTCTTTTTGGGTGTGCTTTGTTTTGTCTTCATGGTGCTGGGAATCGAAGCCAGGGCCTTGTGCGCTGAGCAGGTGCGCTACCACTGGGTTGCACCCCGGCCCCACAGTTTGGGTTTTGGGAACTTCCATTCCTGAGGCTCTGTGGAGGGGAGGGGGGAAGCAGAGGGCACTGGCAGAGAGGAAGGAAGTGATGGAGGAAAGAGAGGATGTACTTACAGCAAGAAGGGGGAGGCAGGGGCTGGCCTGAGATAGGAGCTGGGACACGTCCTCTCTGTCCTCCACAGAAACAGGCAGAAGAGTGGGCTCAGCAAAGATGGAAGATTTGTCAGCAAGAAGACACAGCAGTTTCTAAGTGCTTCTATTTTTCTCTCTTTATTTTTTGCTTTTGGTACTGGGGGTTGAAAATAGGGGCATTCTACCTCCAAGCTAAATCCCCAGCCCTTTTTATTTTATTTTATTTTATTTTATTATTTTATTTTATATTTTACTTTATTTTATTATTTTTTGCGGTACTGGGGATTGAACCCAGGGGCGTTCTACCTCCGCACTACACCCCCGGCCCTATTTTTTATAATTTTTTTTTTTTTTTGAAACCAGGTCTCACGAAGTTGTGGAGGGCCTTACTAAGTAGAGAGAGAGAGAGAGAGAGAGCTGAGGCTGGCCGCGAACCTGGATCCTCCAGTCTCCGCCTCCCAAAGTACTGGGATTACAAGCGTGCGCCACCACGCCCGGCAGCCCTTTTTATTTTGAAACAGGGTCTTGCTAACTTCACTGGCCTTGAACCTGCGATCCTCCTATCTCAGCCTCCCAAGTACTGGGATTACAGGCATGCGCCACCACACTGGTTGCTTCTCTTTTTCTCAATGAACTACAGGTCAAGACTATCCACTAAGAGCAGAGGAAGGAGAAGCAGGAAACCTGAGGACAGAAAAGGTGCAAACAGGAGTTTTGGAGAGAGTAGGAAGTAAAGATCCTGGGGAAGTTGCCGCGCAGTGGTGAGTGTCCACTCGGGACTCTTGTCCATCAAAGCAAAAGGCATCCTGTCATGGTGACTGGAGGAGTCTTCAAGAACATGCAGCTGCTTGGGTGTAGACCTGAGAGCTGGAAAACTGGAGCCTGGTAGGGGAGATTGTTGGAGGGCTTTGCAGGAGCAATTTTAAGAAAAACTGTGACTCAGCCGGGCGTGGCGGCGCACGCTTGTAATCCCAGTACTTGGGAGGCTTGAGACCGGAGGATCCGGGTTCGTGGCCAGCCTCAGCTACTTAGTGAGGCCCTCTGCAACTTAGCGAGACCCTGTTTCAAAATAAAAAATAAAAATAGGGCTGGGGGTGTAGCCCAGAGGTAGAATGCCCCTGGGTTCAATCCCCGGTACCGCAAAAAAAAAAAAAAAAAAAAAGAAAAACTGTTACTCTAAGCTGAGATGGCAGGGAGGTGGCTGCTGAAACTGTAGAGGGGTTGATAGTAGTCGAAGGTCTCTCTGAGGTTGCAAACATACCAGACTGGAGGACCAGAGAGAGTGAGCGGGATGCTTGAGGCTGGAATTGCAGAGGTGGTGCATTTGGTGTGGTCTCTAGCATGGCGGAGAGACCATGGAAGAGGCTAGCCAGAAGGGCGGAGGAAGTGGTCATTCGTGTGAGTGGGTTGAAGAACAAGCAGCTGAGATATTGGATGGATGGAAAAGCTACCTTGGTTCTGAAGTAACTAAGAATGGTGGCAGTGGAGGGACACAAGAGATGCTGAGGTCACTAGTGAAAGAAGTCAGGGTGGGCAAGAGAGGGCGGGCACCTGAGGGGCAGACTGGGGGAACAAAGCCTGACGACATATAATTCAAAGGAAGAAGGGAGGCAATTATTAGGAAGTGCAACAGGAAGCAAGGCACCCACCTATCCTGTCACCTGGTACAGGGGTGAGGTATGAGGGGGACAAGCCACCTGCCTTCGAGTAGCTGTGAGAGAAGCAGAGGGTTTACAGCAAACCAGGGAAGGATTCCGAGAAGGGACTAAGGACAGGGGGGGGGGCTGCTGAAACTGGTTGGAAGAATGCTGTTCTGAGCCCATGGAGCTTAGGTGATGGTGGGCAGCGTGGGAGGGAAGTTTGACCTTCTAGAGGTGACGGGTGAACAGGGATGTGGGGGATGATGGGATTGGCGTTGATGATCTCATAGGAATCTGGTTTTGTAGCAGGAAATTTAATGAAATCCGTTCATTTCACGTTGATTAAAACCCTTTAATAGCTTTTCGCTGTCCTTGGGTCAAGGCCAGACTCCTCAGCATTGTGAACAAAACCAGCCTGGGCCGGGCCCTCAGGCCTCCAAGCCTTCCCTCTGAGTCGGCCACAGCACTGAGCACAGCCTGATCTGCCTCCTGCTCTCTGGATGTTTCAGGCAGTACAGCACAGTGGTTAAGCACTGAGAGTCTGCTTCCTGACCATCTGGGTTTGCATCTGGTTCTTCTGCTTTCTACTGTGTGATCGTCCAAAGGGTGGTTGGCTGCTCTGTGCCTCAGTTTTCTCATCTGCAAGCTGGGGCACCCAGAGGGTTGTACACTCACAGAGCACTGGGATCGCTGCCACGTGGGTTAGGCGCTTATGCCACCCTTACTGCCCCGGCTCCCCATCCCATGCTTCCTTTCACCCACCTCCCTTCAAGGGTCACCTGAGACCTCCCTTTCTGCAAGCTCTCCCTGGTGCCCCCAATGGGCCACAGTTTCCATGGCTATAGTCCCGTGGCTGCCTGACCCACCATGATGATTCCTGCCAGTCACGCCCATTCTTTCCAGTACACAGCAGGGATTCATGTGTTGATTGAGATGCTGAACGGTGACTCCTCCCGAAGGAAAGGTAGTGTTCCCAGGGTGAAGGGGTGCGAGCTCTGCAGACATCGGAGGGGCACAAGTGATGTGGCATCTCAGCCCACATCTGCCCACATCTGCCCTGGCCCAGAGCAGACAACCCCCTATCTAGGTCCAGAACTTTCTTACATAGGGAGGTGTCCTTTTTTTTAAAATTTTCCCAAGTATCGGGGATTGAATCCAGGGGTACTCGACCACTGAGCTATACCCCTGGCCATTTATTTATTTATTTATTTGAAACAGGGTCTCTCTAAGATGCTAAGGCTGGCTTTGAACCTACAATCCTCCTGTCTCAGCCTCCCAAGTACTGGGATTATAGGCATGCACCACTGTACCCAGTTGGAAGACATGTTCTATTATTGCTCCTTTTTAAAAAATAGATTCTAGTTTAAAAGAAAAAAGACTCCACCCAGAAAAAATGTGCAAATCACTGGTGTGGGTGCCCTCAGCACTGTCCTCCCACTCAAGAGGGCATACTAAGCTCAGCAGCACCCGGCCTTCGAGCAGGAGGACCCTAAGGGACAGCATGCTCTTTTAGGATCTACTGATTCCAATACTGACAAAAAGTTGGGTCACACAATCAAAATGAGTTGTATTCATCTCTAAGCACACAAATCATGGTGCGTGCCTATGAGAAACGTAGTGCTTTCAGCCCAGGGATGATGTGTGGTGTGCACGTGGATTCAGGGCCTGCGTGCAATGCCCCGAGATGGCCCAGGCCAGTGACCCCAGGCTGGGAGCCTGAGTCAGCCCTCTCCTGAACTCCTGAAGACTGAAGCTCTCTGTTCTCCAAAGGGGGAGTCAAAGCCCAAGGCTAATTTGAGAGGCCTGGCCGTGAGAATGTTGGCTGCCTCTACAGTTCTGGCTCAGACTGAGCAACTCGCCCTGACCTCCTATGCCGCGAGGTGCTGCCCGCCACCCTGGCAGTGGCTTGTTGCAACAGGCCTGGAGAGACCAGAACCACCGCAGCAGCCGACGTGCAGCCGACGTGCAGACAGGCGTTGTCTGAGCCAGGCTCGGGTTTCTGTTACAGTGGAGGAGAGCGTGGAGAGAAGCATCCGCTACGCAGCAGCACCTGGGATGAAAAAGCCTAACAGTCTCTTACTAATGGGCCTAAGCCAGTGTGTTGGTTTAACAGCCGTCTGCTTTTTGATCCATATCAGTGGCCTCCAGCGATCAGAGGCAGATGGGGCGGGATGGAGGCATACATCCAATCCCCCTCACCTTGCTACCTGCAGGTAAGCTGTTATGAAAGCAGATCTTGGTCCCATTCTGCCAGACTTGCCTCTGTTAGCAAGGTAAGCACAAAAACCATAATCGATTCTTTTAAGTGTGGGGAGAAGAAGAGAGAGCCCTGCAGAACTCTGCGTGAGAGATTTGTTGCAAGACAGACCAGCCCACCACATACCCCGGTCCACCACATACCGCAGTCCACCACATACCTCCATCTACCACATAGCCGAGTCCAGCACATTCCCAGGTCAAGCACAAAAGTCGAGTGGAAAGAGGGAGGCAGAGCGCCCGGGCGCTCAGGACCTCCAGAGCTGCCCAGGGAACTGCTGCTGAATTTGCTGATTCTCGAGCCTTATCAAGAAAGCTGAGCTGTAGCCAGCATGGTGGTGCAAACCTGTAATCCCAGTACTTGGGAGGCTGAGACAGGAGGACTAGTTGGAGGCCAGTCTCAGCAACCTAGTGAAACCCTGTTTCAAAATAAAAAGTAAAAAAGGCTGGGGGTATAGCTCAGAAACAGAACATCCCTGGGTTTAATTCCCAGTAAGGGGGCGGCGGGGGAGAGCTGAGCTGTTTAATCTTTCTAGCTGAGCTACCTTGAGCACTGCCCTTTTCCCAGCATGAATAATTATTTTTGACATTCTTGATGCTAGTTAACAAAGCCCTGGTGTAGGTTTCTGTGTTTGAAAAGCTTAAGCAATCCCTCTAGAGTGTGGATTTCTGAGTGGGACACTTTGAATATGACCTAACTGCCTTGAGGGTGTAGATGAAAGTGAACGCACACGAGCATTGTGCTTTTTACAAAGGACTATTTTTAAGCGAAGTGTCATGCAGGCAGCATGGGATCAACACAGAGGTAAGGGGAGAGCCCCTGCAGCCCAGGTGGTTTTCCTTGCTCACCTATTCATCCACTTATACAGCAGTTCTGGAAAACAGGATCTGTTAGGCCAGGTGCTGTTCTAGGCCTGGGATTAGCGAGGAGGAAATAAACTCCCTGCCATCCCAGCACTTGTACTCCAGTGGGAGAGGTTGATGACAAACCAGTAAAACATAAACAGATCAGTTAATATTGGTGGTGACAGCCCCTGGAGAAAAGAAACAATAAAGCCATGTCAGGGGGCTAGCATGACTTTGTTCAACAGAAATATAATGAAAACCACAAATATAATTTCAAATTTCCTGGCAGCCCCTTTAAAAGAGTAAAGGGAAACACTTATGATTAATTTTATTGATGTATTTTATTTAACTTAATATAGTAATTCGTATATATATATGTGTGTGTGTGTATGTGTGTATATCCAATATATATGTGTGTGAAACTCATTAATGAGCTATTTTGCATTCTTTTTTGAAAAGGTCTTCGAAATCCACAGTATTTGCACTTATGACACATCTCAATTTGGACTCGCCACATTCCAAGTGCTCAATGACACCAGAGGCCAGTGGTTACTTACGTTGGACTGCGCGGGGCTAACAAACAAGACAGTGTCTATGTTTTCAGTAGTAGTGTCTGGGGAGAGGACTTTCTTTTTTTTTGCGGTACTGGGGATTGAACCCAGGGGCGTTCTACCTCCAAGCTACACCCCCGGCCCTATTTTTTTTATACTTTATTTTGAAACAGGGTCTCACGATGTTGCGGAGGGCCTCACTAAGTAGCTGAGGCTGGCCGTGAACCCGGATCCTCCGTTCTCCACCTTCCAAGTACTGGGATTACAAGCGTGCGCCACCACGCTGAGTTGGGAAAGGACTTTCAAATCAGACAAAGGTGAAGTTCAGGAGCAAGCCGTATGCTATCTGAAGATGGACTAACGGGAACAAAGGCAATGAGGTAGGAATGAGTTTGGCATCACAAACAGCTAGGAGACCAATGTAACTCAACTGGCAAGTGCCTATAGCCTCTCACCTTTCCCTTCCTCCTCCTGGGAATGCAGATGCAGAGCCGGGAGGTGCAGCAGCCAGCTTTCAACCCTGAAGACAAGCACAGCCTCTCGAGTTACACTGTCCTCCGTCAAATCCTAGGTCTGCTATCACTAGCTATTTAATTGCTTCTCAAAGTATCTGTGGAAAAAGAACAATTGCTTTACCCCAATGCATTGCAGACCAATTACTTTGGTAAAATAAAATAAAGGGAATTACTTGATAAGAATGAAATTTTAAAAAGATATGAACATATGAAATCTAAGACCAACTTTAAAAAATATAACTTTATTCAACTGACAATACATTGCTTTGTCAAATTGCTGCAAAACACTTAAACTCAATTTCTACGCTCATTTTGTAGCAGACTACTGACATGAGGTATTTCCAAGGACAACACATCTAGTAGCAGAGTTAGATGTGCCACAGTTTAAATTTAACCATCTAGGCCTCAGTATCCTCATTTGAAAACTGAAGATAATATTAGTATCTCACAGGCTACTTTTTATATGGATTAAATAAAATAGCCCCTGTGAGAATTAGCCCAGCAATATCAGTAAATGTTAGCTATTACTAGTTAGCATATGTTTGTCTTTCCAATTCACTGCAAGCCTCGTAAGGACAAGGACAACTGTGGCCTGACTCAGCTCTCTATTGTGCCTGAAGAACAGATAGCCAATAAACAACTGCAGAATTCTTGAAAAATGCTTCGAAATTCTCAAGTGAAGCCTGGCATGGTGGTGCACACCTGTAATCCCAGTACCTGGGAGGCTAAGACAGGAGGATTGCAAGTTCTAGGCCAGCCTCAGCAACTTAGCAAGACCCTCAGCAACTTAGTGAGATCCCGTATCAAAATTGGAAAAAAAATAGGGCTGGGGATGTAGCTTAGAGATAGAATGCCCCTGTGTTCAATCCCTAGCACCCTCCCCCCACCTGGATCTTCAGGTGAAGAGCATTTGGAAATAACCCTCATAATTTTCATTCATCCATCCATCCATCCATCCATCCATCCATCCATCCAACCACCCACCTACCCACCCTCCCACCCACCCATCCAACCACCCATCCATCCATCCATCCATCCATGAATTCATTCTTTACTCATTCTCATTGTGGCATAATGAAATAGCAGCTTTGGACAAGGGCTGAGTTCAAATCCAGTTTCTTCCACTCACCAGTTTCGGCAAGTCACTTTAGCTCTTTGAACTTCAGTTTTCACATCTGAAAAACAAATAGCAGTCACCCTATTTGGTTGTCATGAGAATTAAATGAGATGACATATGTAAATCAGCAGAGTATCCACGAATGGAAGCTATCGTTCCTGCTCTGCAGAGCGCCCAGCAGCACAGAGGGCGGCGTAAGCCCGATGGGGCGTTTCAGGCCGGGCAAGCATTCCTGAGCCTTTTCTTGGCAGTGCTCGAAGATCAAGCAGCTGCTGGTGGCAAACGGGCACAGGAGTCTGGCAGAGACCTAGGAGTGGAGCCTCACCCAGCAGGCCCTGTTCTTGCCCTACCCTGCCTGCAGGCTAGTTCCAAACACTCCCTGGGACTGTGGGTGGTGAGAAGTGTCTGCTTTGAAGTCGGCAGTTGCACCCAAAGTCCTGCCTGCTTTTAAAACAACCCCAAACCTAACCCCAACAATAAACCTGCCTGTGCAGCCTGCCACCCTGGTAAAATCTGAAGGTACTTCCCACTTCTTTAAGGAAAGATACAGAATCTCTCTCTCTCTCTGTCTCTCTGTTCCTCTCTTTGCGTGGGTGGTACTGAGGATTGAACCCAGGGGCATTCTACCTCTAAGCTACACCCCCAGCTTTTTTTATTTTTTTTGAAGCACAGCCTCAGTAAGTTGCTGAGGCTTGGCCTTGAACCTTCAAACCTCCTGTCTCAGCCCCCAAGTACTGGGATTAGAGGTGTGCACCATGGTGCCCAGATACAGAAACCCTCTCTTATAATGCAAAATCGTGAAGGAGATCCTAGCATTTGAGTCATTACCCCTTAACTCTATAGAGTTTATGTGCCAGACTATTTCAATTGACATTCATAACACTCCTCAGAGGTAGATTAGTTTATTATTTTTATTAGCTTATTTTAAAAATTGTGGCAAAAGTAACCCTTTTAAAGTATCCAGTACATTGTGAACCCAGCTGATGGTGAAGTATACCTGCATTCTCTGTCATGACCATCCATCTCCCAATTCTGTATAGCTTGCAAAATGGAAACTATTTCTATTAAACAACAACTCTCCATTCCTCCACTCTACCCGCCCCTGGCAACCACCATATACTTTCTGTTTCTATGATTTCAACTACTCCAGGTGCCTTACAGTTAAGTGGAATCATGCAGTATTTGTCCTCTTGTGAGTGGCATATTCCACTTAGCTGAATGTCCTTAAGATTAATCCATGATATAGGGCAGTATCAGAATTTCCTTCCTTTTTTATATTCATTTATTGGTGCATTGTAATTATACATTTTGATACACATCAGGGTAGCAGCATCATACATGCACACATTGAATTTCCTTCCTTTTTTATATTCATTTATTGGTGCATTGTAATTATACATTTTGATACACATCAGGGTAGCAGCATCATACATGCACACATTGAATTTCCTTCCCTTTTAAGGCTGAACACTATTCCATTGTGTGTATTACCATATTTTGTTTACCCATTCATCCACGGATACACACTTAGGCTGCTTTTCTACCTTTTGGCTGTTGTACATGATGCTTCTATGAGCATGAGTATACACATATTTCGTTGAGACCCTGCTTTCAGTTCTTTTGAGTACATACTCAGAAGTAGAGTTGCTGTATAATATGATAGCTCTATTTTTAATCTTTTGAAGGACCACTCTACTGTTTTTCACAGTGGCTATATCGTTTTACATTCCTACTAACAGTATACAAGTCCAACTTCTCCACATCCTCACCAATACTTGTCATTCTCTGTTTGTTTGTTTATTTTATAGTAGCCATCTTCATGGGAATGAGATGAGTATTTCATTTAGGTTTTGATTTCTATGGTTTATTCATTTTTAGTCACCATTTTGCAGGAGAGGAAAGTACAACTTAGAAACAGTAGCTGGGCGTGGTGGCGCACGCTTGTAATCCCAGTACTTGGGAGGCTGACACAGGAGGATCTGGGTTCGCGGTCAGCCTCAGCTACTTAGTGAGGCCCTCCGCAACTTAGTGAGACCTTGTTTCAAAATAAAGAATAAGCCGGGCGTGGTGGCGCACGCTTGTAATCCCAGTACTTTGGGAGGCGGAGACCGGAGGATCCGGGTTCGCAGCCAGCCTCAGCTCTCTCTCTCTCTCTCTCTCTC
>PVJS01010186.1:14194-48733 GCA_004027185.1 Glis glis | reverse complement strand
GGGGCATTCTACCTCCAAGCTATACCCCCGGCCCTATTTTTTATACTTTACTTTGAAACTGGGTCTCACGAAGTTGCGGAGGGCCTCACTAAGTAGAGAGAGAGAGACAGAGAGAGAGAGAGAGCAGGAGCTGAGGCTGGCCGCGAACCCGGATCCTCCGGTCTCCGCCTCCCAAAGTACTGGGATTATAAGCGTACGTCACCATGCCCGGCGATCATATATTTCTCAATAAAGGTTTGTGTTTTCAGGTGTATGCACTCTACAAAATTCTAAATATACAACTAAGATATCTGTATATTTGATTAAATATAAATTATGTGTTAAAAGAAAAGCTAGAAAGTATCATTTTTCTGGTTAATGATGTTTGTGTTTCAGTATTTAGATGGATATTCATAGATGTCTGAAATTTACATTGAAATGACTCCAAAATATGAGATGGTATGATAGGAGGGTAAAAGAATGGATCAGTTTTTTTATACATGATAAAAACCAATATAGCCGGGAGCAGCTGCACACGCCTACAATTCCAGTAATTGGGAGGCTGAGACAGGAGGATTGCAAGTTCAAAGACAGCCTCAGCAACTTAGCAAGATCCTGTTTCAAAATAAAAAGTAAAAAAAGTTTTGAGGTGTGTTGGGTACTAACTGCCACAGAAGTTGCTGCTGTTAGAAGTCTCTTGCATGAAATGACTTGGAGTCAGAAATTATTGTTAGAGAAAATTATTATTATTAGAGATGTGAGGCAGCTGGGGAGAAAGTCGAGAAAGCTTCTGCTTGTCCTCCAACCAGCATCTTTTTTATTGAGGGTTTAAACAAAGCATTTCTAAAAATGTTTAAATGGTAGGGCAGTCACAAGATAAGTTTAGAGAAAGGCAGTCATGGGTTAGCTTTAGGGAGAGGCAATCAAGAGCTAGGTTTAGGGAGGGTCAAGGTAAACATTTCTTGGAGAATAGAAGGTCATCAAAATCTACGTTGCTTATCAGTCCCATCCGGTCTAAGGAAGCTTGTCTGCTGGCGAACAGTTTCCCCTCAACATGTACTATGTATATAGCTAAGCCGGTCCAAGATGGCTACCTTAGCAGATGGGGCCTAGAAAGTTCCCAACACTGGGGGTATAACTCAGAGATAGAATGCCCTTGAGTTCATTCCCCAGTACAAAAAAAAATAGAATAATAAATGCTAATGGTAAAATATAGCTGGCAGATATATTGATGTTCATAGTAATATTCTGTTAAAAGTTTTGCTGATTTCTTAAGAAAAATGTTAAATAAAATACTGAAAAAATTCATGTAAACATGTTCACACTGCCAACACTGAATGCCCTGCCTAGTTCCTGAAGGCCGTGGCCCATTGCTACACATTGCACATTTCATCTTCTGGCTTCTTTACTTAGCTATGAGAAGTTTGACCCTGTCCATCCCACCAAAATCTATCTTCTTTTTCATCTAGGACTACAAAAGACATTTCTGTGTTTCACTTTTTCACTTGGATCTTATTAAACAACATTTTGGTTAATATGGTACACTACAGAGAAAATAGCAACTGGAGCCAGATGATAATTAATGAAATTTAAGTTAAAGCTTATCTATTATCAAGCTTGGAGACCAGGGCAAGTAAGTTTCTTAAGTTCTCTCTTCCTGTCTCTCTCTCCCCCTCTCCCTTTGTGTGCGTGTTTAAGACATAGACTGGAGATTAAAACATTGTCCTTACAGAATAGTTTTAAAAATTAAACAGGATAGCATGTGAAAGCGCCTATCGTAATATCTGGCACACAGCGAGTGTTTTCAATGATTTTTTTTATTCTTCTTTTTTTTTTCGGTACTGGGGATTGAACCCAGGGGCATTCTACCTCCGCGCTACACCCCTGGCTCTATTTTTTTTTATACTTTATTTTGAATCCAGGTCTCACGAAATTGTGGAGGGCCTCACTAAGTAGAGAGAGAGAGAGAGAGAGACAGGGAGAGAGAGAGAGAGAGAGAGCTGAGGTTGGCCGCGAACCCGGATCCTCTGGTCTCCGCCTCCCAAAGTACTGGGATTTCAAGTGCCCAGCCTTTTTTATTCTTCTTTATAATTATTTATATTTTCAGATTATAAACAATTATTTTATGTCCTATAAGGAGTGCCACATACCTTTTATTATTTCTACAATTATTAGTAATGTGGACCAAAAAAATAAGTACTTAGAATGGATTCTCTAAACATGATAATATTGTATTCCTTATTTAGTGAAAGAATACCCAAAAAGTATTCTTTTATTAGATATTTTCATTAACATGGTATTCAGGTCAGCATTCCTACAGCCATAATCTAAAGACCTGACCATGTAATTTAGAAGAAATAAGATTTATTTTCTTACAGTATCTGGTTCAGTCCATGATAGACCAGGATCTGTGGATTTCAGGGCATGGCAGCAGGAGGCAGAGTGACACAGAGCACATGGGCTGTGCTCCTCACATCACAGAGGCGGGAAGCAAGAGAGAGAGAGCAGGGGGAGGAGAAACCATTTATATAATTCCCAAGCCACACCCTTAGGAACCCACCTCTAGCCACACCCTACTTTCCTGGATCACTACCCAGATAAATCCACTACAATGGATTTATCCCATTACAATGGATTTATCCACTGCTTCAATTACAACCCTCATGACTCAATTACATCAGCTCTAAACATTAATAAATGAGTTCTTTAGGGGACATTTTACATCTAACTATAACATGGCAATACCAGTACTAATTCCTCAAGGAACGTGCTATCATCAAATCCCAAAAATTTCCTCAAATAGCCTTGAGGAAATAGATGTGAAAATGAAATGTAACAGAATCTCTATTAATAGCCTAATCCTGGCATTATTGATGTCAGATATTTATCAGACTAAGACAGATCTCCAGAGATTACTGCACTTTGGCACTTTGTTTAAGAACAATAAGAATCCATTGTGTACTTAAATGAATGTTTTATTCTTTCAATAGAACCCTAGATTGAAATTAAGTCACATAGTTGTTTTTTTTTGGGGGGGTAATTTGCGTAATACAATTAAGTACAAATCCCACAGTGTAGAAGTCAGTATTAGGGAGGCATGTGAATCCTCTCAACTCTGCAGAGTCTTGTTGACTTCAAGAGTTTGATGAGGCATGCCCTTCTGTATGATAATTAATCCATTCCCATTTCTTAGCATATGCATCTAAGAGCTACAGATGAAAATCCCCTTTCTGGTTTGTCACCTGTCTACACATGGCCACATATCTTTGACTCACTTAGTTTTGACATAACTATTATGGAGAGTTCCATTCATGTCAACTTCCCTCCACTTTTCTCTTCTCTCAGCCCCGAAAGGTTGCTCATTGTATGTAATCTGACCAGTGAACCCCATGGCCTCCTCATGCTCCTCCTTCATTGTGAAGTTGCTCTCTTGCTATGATGCTATGTGGTGTGGGATTCCATGACTGTGAACCAACCTTTCCTCATACCCTTAGAGAAATTGGCTGTAGCTGTCCTGGCAGGAAAAGCAAACCTGTATCAGAAAAGATGAAACAGATGTTTACCACTGTAAGAAAGAATCCCTGGGCCTTCCAGTAGAGTCTGCTTACCTCCAAGTGGCCAGTTGGTTTCCTCAAGGAATGGTGCTATCAAAGGCTCAGCACTGACGTCTTCTCTACAAGAGGTAGAATGTTGAAGGGCAGCAGTAGATATGTCTTGGTGAGTGAGAATCCATGTTCATGCATCCATAAAGAGCCACTGCTTCTATCTGCCGCTGTGGCCTCCCCTTTCTTATCTCCAGAGTGGTCAATGGTGAAGACTAACTAATGTTAACTGGCCAAGCATTTTTTTCTACTGGGTCCTTTTGTGCTTCTTTCATGGTGGAAACTTTTGGGTGGGCATTAGTGTGAGATAGTCTTCCAAGGTTTCCCGTATGTCTAACTACATGTCTTTACCGAAGTTCTTATTTTCTTTGATTTCAGAGTCTTTTTCTGACAGGCTCTTGATCAGTTACCTCTGTCACTGGCCAGTGGCCAGGAATCTGCTTCTATTCTAACCTCAGGCCACTTCTTCCACATAATGCTAATGACTCATACACTGCGAAGAACTTCATCTATTGGTAAGTTTTCTTGCTTTTACTATTTTTCAAGGTCACCTTAAATGTGGTTATAAAGTAGCTGCTGCTCATGTTTACCCCACCATTTTCAACATACATCCATACACTGAGACAAACCACCCATAAACCAAACCCAATCCTTTCTTCCCTTCCCGGGCTGATAACATGGAGTTCCTCTACAGCTACAGTTGTAACACTGGGAAGGGCCACTGGCACAGTTATGGTGGCTGCTATAGTGGACTGGGATCCTTGCTAACGAATCTTACTCATGTGCTCTAATCCTGATCAGACTTGATAGCAAATATATAATTTCCATCCCTTAGTGGGCATTAACTGGAATAAACTTTGAATCATTATATGTCCAAAGGACACAATTCAAATGTACAATTAAGGCTGAATGATCACTTGTTGCTTCCAGGTAAAGGAGACCCAGTAACAAGCCAAGACTTGCTTCTTAGGAGGTGTATAATCCCCTACTATAATTCTGTTAGGTTCCTGTAGAAGCATAGCCTTACTTCAGATCCTTAGGGTCCATCGTATGATTCTCCCACTGGGGTCTTCATAAACTCTACACATGATTTTTCACACTAACAACACCTCCAATATATAAAGTTTGCAAGATTATATGGCCCAAGTGATTGGGCTGGTTCCACCCCAGCCCAGATCTGCTACAGAGACCTCTCCTTCTTCAAGCTTCACAAAGCTGGCTATTTTTCATGTCACTCATTCCAGAGATGATAGAAATATTCCCAAGTGCAGAATGTTAGGCCTTCAGAACCTAAAGAGGCCTATCCTATTAGGTGGACACTTGGCTTCCCCCTTTTTTATGGTGGGGAATGCAAACTGAAACAATTTACTTTTTAATTTTGAGTAGATATTTTCATAAGCCCCTGATCACTGGATTGCTGAAAATTATACAGAAGTGACAGGTCCTTGCATCTTCATAGCATTTATCCCCTGCTGCTATAGAACATGTGTCTTACTAAGGCCTCAAGAGTATTATCCATCTCTTGCTTGTCCTGCCTAATAAGCATGATGTCATAGACATAAAGGATCGATACACTTTGTGAGATGGTCAGGTAGTCATGATTTCTTTGTGCAATATTACAGCAGAGGAAAGGAGAGTTAATTTAGCCCTAGGCAAAACTGTAAATAAATATTGTTGACTATTCCACATGAATACAAATAATTTCTGATGCTATTTTCAAATAGAATATAAAAGTACAGAAGCACTAAATCAATAGTCTCATGCCATGCACTGGAGGTCTTATTAATCTACTCTGGTCACACACAGCAACTGTAACCAAAGCAACTACTTGATTAAGATTCCAGTAGTCTACTGGCATTCTCCAGGTTTTGTCTGGTTTCTGCAGGGGTGAGACTGACCAACTTAAATGCAGATAGTTTAGTAACCATCAGCACTGCATTATTTAGGTCTTTGATGGTGGAAATAGTCCTTATGCCCCTGCGATGAAATATTTTTATGGATTTACTATCTTGGGTTGGGTAGGGGGCTCATTTGCAGAGGTTTAGAGTGGGTTTTCCCTACTATGATAGATCATACTATAGGGGTCGTTCCAACTGCCAAGTGTGTTCATTTTTGTTATCCACTTTCCTAATGGGGAAATGATCGATGGGTACTAAAGACCCAATGCATGTCTGTCAATGAGCCCAACTTGCCTTCTCCTATCTTCAGCCCTGGTCCGCAGAAAGGAGCTACTACTGAAATTTTAGTGATCCTGGTACCTTTTTACCAGCACATTCCTGATGGCCTTCCAGTATGTACTAGAAAATTCCTCCATCTCCTTCAGCATAGAGTCTCTATCCTTCTCTACCATGCCCAACACATCCTCAGTCACATTATGTTGGGGATGTCACCCTAGTTGTGGGCCTGGAATCCAGGAAAGCAGTTGAGTGTATTATCCTGCTAGGGCCACCACAACAAAACTCTACAAAGTAGATGATCTACAAACAAAAAAAATATTTTTTCACAGTTCAGGAATTTTGAAGGACAGCATCAAGGTGTTGATGGGTTTGGTTTCTTCCAAGGCTTCTCTTCTTGGGTGGCCGATGGTTATCTTCCCTGCATAGCCTTTTCTCTGCGTGAACACATATCTGGTATCTCTTACTCTTCCTATAAAGCCACCAGTCTTGTTGGAACAGAGCCCCACCCTTACGATCTCACATAATTTAAATATCTCTTTAAATGTCTGGTCTCTGAATGAAGACACATTGAGGGTTAGGGCTTCAACACAGGGAACCAGGGAGAGCAATTTAGTCTATATCAGGGGTAGAGATCTGAGGAGCCACCTGTTTTCTTATAGGAAAGACTGGTATTTTATCAATCCACAGGCAAAAGTGCTAGCTCCTACTCTGAAGAGGTTAGTCATGTCTGCAGAATCAAAATTCCCAGAAACATCCATTGAGATTACCCTATTCCATTTTCAGAGTTTTATATTTTCACTACCAGGTCCCTGACCTTCCTTACGGACCTACCTTGCTTAAGGTTTCTGGAGGGTTACTACTTACACCCGCCTTATTTTCATTTATTCCTGCTCTTCTACTAAAGGACCTAAGGGACTCTCTCTAAACTATTAAAAGGCCCTTTGACTTTCATATTAGCCTCTAACTATTTGTTGATGGCCTTCATTTTCTCACTATTCCTCTGCAGGGCCAATATTATTTAGTAATAACCCGCCAGTTGTGCTTTTCTTATGAGCATTATTTCACTTATATCTTTTAAACTCTTGAATCATCCTGCACCGGAATCATTCCACCCACAAGGGCATTTCCCCTGTTTTCTCAATTTATCCCTCATGAAATCTTTAACAATCTGAACTACACCTTATTTCAGGAATTATTTGTACCAAATATAATATTCAAAATGATCTTTGCTTTGTTACCCAGACAGCCAGCAAACGAATTCTCAAGCACCATCTCAATGCCTATTTGCTCAGATTCCTTTTGCTATCACCTCTGGTCACTCAGGCCCCCCAAGACGTAGACACTAAGAATAGTAGACGTGCAGAGAATGTGTTGGGAGAAGTTCATGTGAAGGCAAAGGGAGGGAGCATGAGGAGGCAATCGGAGCCTCTATCCCATTATGTTGTGCAAGGGAAGGAAGATTGAACAGGAAGAGTCTCATACCACAGCACAGATGGACACAAGCTGGGGTCAGGCTGGTTGGGATTCCTTAAGCCAAAGTTGTCCTCTAGAGGCATCCTCTAAAGACATATCAAGTTGGAATGGGCCAGCACCAGTAGGACCCCTTAGTACGCTTAGTGGTACTCATTCATCTTTGTTTCTGAGAAGCTTTCACAGAAAAAGCATGGTCTCCTCTAGATAATAGCATATTCCTAAGGCTGTCAATCAACTATGCACCCTAGCCTTGTTACTTGAAAGAGATAGAAGCCTACATTTCATGGCTACTATGATATTGCTTATAATGTCTTCATATGATGCCAGGAAGTAAAATGAATATTTAAAAAAAACTTAAAAGGAAATCGGGTGAGAAAATCATAATGAGCTAGACATAAGATGAGTGGAAAATTATGCCATAAAGTCTTCTAAAAAGTAAGCCAGGTCAGAAGCACATCTCTGTTTATTACAAATGGAGATTATTATCCAGTGCATTAGAAGATAATCCCTACTCACCCTGATTCTCAAGGTATTATTAAGGTAATATCCATTTAGTATTAAAAGCCAGAAAGTTAATATGAACTCACAGTGGATTTTTTCAGTTAAAATCATAGAGTAAACTTCACTTTTGAATTTTAGTAATTGAAACAAAGAACAAAAAAGTATTATCAGTTACATAATTTAGATTGGCTAATAGAGAAAAATATTTGTATGCTGTTTAGAGGAATTAACCTATTCCTAAAATTTAGAGGTAAAATATTATCTTAAGTGAAGGTCATATGCTATCGCTAACATCTCCAGAAAGGTATAAAGTAAGAAGTCTAACTTGTCTGATATCATGAAGCTGAATATCTCTTGGAAATGCATATATTAAGAAGCATTTTTTTTGGTACTAGAGGTTGAACCTAGAGGTGGTCCACCTTCAAACTATACCCCCAGCCCTATTTATTTTGAAACAGGGTCTCATAAAGTTGTTGAGGGACCTCACTAAGTTGCTGAAGCGGGCCTTGAACTTTTGATCCTCTTGTCTCAGCCTCCCAAGAACTAGGATTACAGGGGTGTGCCACCATGCCCAGCTAAGAAGCATATTTTTGAGTCTGATTTCACCAAATAATAAGAGTAAAACTGTATAAGGAAATGGAATACTCTACAAATGGTTTTCCATGAACATAATTGAAAAAATAACATGTGGTAGGTATGACAGCTAGAATATGGTCATGTGTTCTACCAATGAACAGAATCTACTGACAGGCAACTGAAGGGCAAAATCATACCTCAGCAACTCATCCAAATATGGCAGTCCCTCTTCCAGGATTATACTTAGCCAATATTGCATACATATATAAGGATAATTATTTAAATATTATTTATAACAACCCTAAATGAGAAACAACTTCTGTGTCCAATAATGAGGATTTATAATTAAATTAGAGTAACTGCCTAAAAGCAAACAAAAAAACAATATAAATATTTAATGATGCACAAAGATATTTACAGATATTTTTAAGTAAAGAAAAGAATATAGAGTTATGTATTACAATCATTTTTGTGAAGAAATATAGTATAAATAATAGAAGCATATATACCAAACAGCTAACTGGAGTTAACTTTGAATGGTAGACTTACAGGTGATTTAAATTTTCTTCTTATACGTTTCTAATTTTTCAAGTTCTGCAGTGAAAATATATTTATAATGAGTAAAATTCATTAAAGTTGTATTCCCCCCCCAAAAAACCAAACAAACCAACAATAACAACAAAACAAATATGGAGGTGCTATTGAAGCAGTGTAGGTAAGCAGAGCCAAGATTTCACAGATAGGAATTCTAAGTTCATACCCACAAAATGACAAATGGACAATTGAGGCTTCATGATTCTTTTCCCTTAAGGCAAGGTTGCAATAATGTTAACTGAACTCCTACTTTGAATGAAGTACCTAGAGAAGCTGTAACTTCCAATAATGTACTGCCCAGGTTTAATCTTTTCAAATAAACAGGTTACCCACAGTACTCCTAGGTAATTGAATGGATTGATTTGTTCTGTGGAGTTGTTAACTCCAAGCTGAAGGACACTTAGCAAAAATAATTTTGACCTTGGGATACTTCATGTTAAATAATTATTTCTAATGGTAATTATGTAGAAGTGCCCATTTCCTCTTAAAGCTATCCCTAATTTTTGATAATAAAACCATACCATTTAACTACAAGTGAATGCTTACACTGTTTCTGTTTTCTAAGGGGACAGAGAAGAACACTTAGCTTATCCAAAAGTGGAATGAAATCATCAAGGCTCATAAAAATAAGTTAGGTCAGGAACATCTCTTTTTATGCCAAATGGAGATTATTATCCAGTACATTACGAAATCATCCCTGGTGACCCTGATTCTCGAGGTATCATTAAGGTAATATCTGCTTAGTATCGAAAGCCAGAAAGTTAATGTGAACTCACAGTGGATTTTCCAACTAAAACCATAATAAAATTAAGAAGAAAAATCCCCCATTTATTTTGTGCCTGCTATATAACAGACCCTGTGATAACTACACAAGGCGTCTCTCTTTCTCAACAACGCCATGAGATAGGTCATCCTGCATTCATTTTGTGAAAGACGATACAGAAGTATAAGGGACATGTTTCGCAAGCCATAATCAGAAGGGAATACAGCTGAACCATGAAAGGTCCAGGAGCAAAATTCTATCTGGATCAAACCTTCTGTGTATTTATTTTTTTTCCTATTCCTACTTCTTCTATTCCAATGCTTCATTAATACGAGGACATTTGCAGGCAAATATACTATTTGCTTACCAAGATGCCTACATGTTTCTAATTATGTAATCCAGTTGTATTGACTTTAAAATATGTTATGGAGTTGTTTTAATTTCCCGTAGAGTGACCCATTCTGCAATAATTTTGTGATTATGATAACATTAGTTTTCGCCCTCCTTCATAAAGTTACAACAGTCTTGTGATTTCAGGCCAGAGGAATGCCAAACCTATCACATAAAATATTTTTGTCCTCCAACATGCTGTAGATGCTATTGCTATAGATGGCCATCTCAATCAATATCAGTCGTGGCCTGCTGCTTTCCAAAATAAACCAACCTCCACGAAATCTATCTTACTTGCCACTCTTTGTCAAACTGCCAGTAGCAGATGCTTTTATCACATAAAGTTTCTTCTTCCTGCAAATGACTTTAATGAGTCTGATATTCAAACAATGCCAAAGCATTGCTCATCCATCATTCCCGTGGTATGTAACTAGCATCTCCAGACCCCTGTACCTTGACATGCTGTTCTTCTAGCAACAATGATTAAAGAGGTTAAAATGTGCACAGTGAGAGACACACTACCCCTCACCATCAGCACTGTTTGTGTGATATCTGTAAATTGTTCTCAGTCTCATTGGTGCTCAAAGGATCTGGAAAGATCTCATTGTCTGCTTGGCCTACTTTTGCCTACAAGGATCTATTTTATATCAGTGAACTTATCAAATGGGCATTTTCATTGGTAATTTATTTCATTGTGCTGTTTCTTGCATTATTCTTAACATTTGTGCCTGTCTGCATAGTGTTTGGCTCCACCATGCTCATGTATGCTTGCTAATGTGTTCAAATTTGCTGTGTTTTGTGTTTGATTATATCTAAGACTACAGGATTCACTTTTCCCCACAAAGAGAAATGTCTCGGTCAATAGTCTCACTGATATAACAACTGACCACACAACTTAGAGGAAGGAAGGTTTATTTGCCCACAGTTTTTGCAGATTTCGGGGTTCAGTCCATGTGAGGCTGGGATCTGCTGATCTCAGGGCATGGGGGCCGGAAGCTGAGAAGGAAAGAGCAAGGACTCTGCTCTCACATCATGGAGGTTGGAAGCAGAGATAGCATGCAAGCAAGGGGATTTAAAGACAAACACACAGTCCCTAAGGCTGCACCCCCAGGAGCCCACCTTCTCCAGCTACACCCCACCTGCCAAAGTCACCACTCAGTAAACTCATCACAGTGGATTCACACACTGATGAGATTACAACCCTCATGGCTTAATTACATCAACTCTGAACATTAATACATTAGCTCTTCGGGGGACATTCTATCTCTCACCACAACAAAAAGGGTACAAGTCTATAGAATTTTACACTGTATTTTTGCTTGTACCATACCTGCTAATGGTCAAGTATAAATACTTACAAATTGTTCTTTCCAGTTAATTTCAAACTTGGTGGGCTTCCAATACGTATAGTGAAAAATATTTTCAATGGTGCCCACAAGTCGCAAGAAATTATATAGGTAATTCACTCATAGGCATTTTACATGTTATCTAATATATAAACATTCATTTCTTACAATAATGATAAATTATATAGATATATAAATGTACATAAGTTGCTTACCACAGGCTAATTTCAATAATTCATAGGGCATTTCATTCCCCTAGTCCTCTAGCAAGGTTCATGTAAATTAAGTTCTCTTTAACACTGTTGTTCATTAAAATTATAATAAAAATAATTCCAATTCATTATGTAATTAGAAAAGGCAGAAATGACAATGACCCCAAGGCATCATTTTCAACCCTGGAGAACAATATAAAAACCATATGCTTTCTCTTTAGGATGAATGTGACCTAGCAATTAAAGTACTTTGAATAAGTTTATGGATGATAGCTAGCTACATGGACCCTTATTGTCCTTCCTAAGCACTTGTAGGGAAGGGCCCGGAGAGTTAGTTACTGATACTCATAAGGAGGTGGACTTGGCAGCAATCACAAAGACCCAATTTAGGGCCAGGACTCTTTTGTGTTCTTTATATCCATCTCTTTTTTCTATCAGGACAGCATCCGCCTCTCCTCCTATAGTTCAGAAGGGAAGGGTAAACATTAATAGATGCTTCCTCCTGCAAACTCAGAGTCAACTACCTTACCTTACTTAAAGTGACTTACTCAATATTCCCAATCATATTTTTAGCTGGAATAATGCAATCCATGTAAGAGTTTTATGTAAAGAGAGAGAGAGAGAGAGAGAGAGAGAGAGAGAGAGAGATGGGAAGTCCAGATTTTTGTGCGGGAGGGGAGGGATTCCTAATTAGAATGTCGCAGTAGGATGATTCACCCGGCACCCAGTTTAGTTTTCATTGTGACACAGAGGTTCAGGGAATGGTCAGCTGCAAGTCAATGTGGCTATTTCTGGGAAGCACTGACAACAGATCTAGGTTAGGAACAGTGAAGTCAAAAGAAGGAACAGATGAAACACACTGACGTTTCCTCCGTCTTTTTTTGAAGCAGGTCCCCTGTGCCCAGCATTCCGATCAGTCCCTGAGCAGCAACTTTATCCACATGTTACTTTGGGGTCCGAAGCTCACTCCCCTGCAGGCTTCTAACATTGACTCAGTCTGACCATCTGCATGTCCGATTTCTGTGCTGGGTCGTGACCATGGAGATTTCTATCATAACAAATGTATAGTCATTACCTTCAAAGGAAGTCCCTTGTACCACTTAGAAGAACTTACATAAAGCCTTTTCAGCGTGCTCTCTCATACCCCAGAATAACTATTTCCAATCTTCACTACTTCCTTCTATTCCATTTGTCCAATATCTTCCATAGCACTCTTAGCCAATGACTTTAAATTTGTGTAGAGAAAATAGTAGCCATCTCTCAGAACTTCACTTTGCTTCCTCTATACTGACTACAAATGAATTCTTACCATAACGACCTCTTTCTTGTTATAAATAAAAAGTTTAAAAATTCTGTTTTCTTCTTTCCAACAAATATTTGGAATAGAACCAGCCTTTGGCTAAGGATTTGAGTAAGTCTTCCCATGCGTCTCTGGACACAGGCAATGCTTTTTATTAGGAGAAGTATGGCTCAGTAAAAGAAATCATTCTTCTCCAAGGAACTCAAGTGGCCCAATTACCAGATTTGCAGGGGTGGAGAGGAGAGGAAAGAACTAAAATGTGGATGCATAATGTCATATCCCATCGGAGAGTGCTTGTCATGGAAAGTAATAAAATGCTGAGTAGTTAGAAAAAGTTATGTCCTCTAATGGTTTTGTGCACTATTATCTTTGAGAAATTTTGCCCTCAGTAAAGAAAAAGTGTGTGTGTGTGTGTGTGTGTGTGTGTGTGTGTGTGTGTGTGGTGCATTATTCACAGGTCCCGCTAAACAACCAGAAGCAAAGCAAGAAATCTCTACAACACACACCATGAGAAGGGACCATGGCAAGCTCACACCCCCATGTGATCGCAATTTAAATTTGCAGTGTTCACATCTCGTGAACCCATCTTCCCCAACATTTCCTTTTCCATAAGTGATTCTTTATGACATGAAGTTTCAAGATTTCACATCTTCATGACATGAAGATTCTTTATGACATGAGAGCTTCATTCTCATACCCACCCAGTTACTAACACATACATAACATCCTTTCAGGTTGAAGATCACAGACATGGATTAGAGTTTCTCTTAAGAATAGTATTAATCTCTGTGTTATGGAGAAGAGTGTGTTAAAAGGTGACTTCTTGGAGGATAGCGATGGGAAAGAAGCGTTTCTGAGAAGGACACAGACGGGGGAAGTGTTAGGAACTAGGATGTTCCTTTTGTGGAATTCTCTGCAAAGACATCAAATGTCCAACGTCTTGCTCTTGAATAATGGGAAAAGTCATGTTTATTATGGTTTTGATGATTTTTCCTTTGCCAAATATTATAGTTCCTTTAAAAAGTCATATTTCCATGCAGCCTTATGTGGTGCCGAAATTAAAAAAAAGTATGAATGCCACTTGACCCACATCTGCCTCTCTGTCTCTGGGCAGGAGCTCTGCTATGGTTTGGATATGCTTTGAGTTGCCCCCCAAAGGATTCATGTAATAAAATTTAATCCCCATTGTGAGGTGTTAAGGGTGGAAATTTAATTCAGTTATGGTGTTTAGAGGTGGGGTCTTTGGTAGGTGATTAGCATTAGATAAGGTTGGCAGGGTAAAGCATGCATAATTAAATCCTGGTGTCTTTATAAAAAGGAATGAAACCAGAAAACATAAATATGCACAGGTGCTTTGCTGTCTCTTGCCATGTGATGCCCTGGGCCAGTAAGAAAGCCGTCACCAGATGTGGTGCTGAGACCTTGCACCTCTAGAACCATGAACCCAAATAAAGCTCTTTCCTTTATAGCTTTTCCAGTCTGTAGTATTGTCTTATTATCAACAGAAAATGGACTGACAAGCAGGCTGTGTCCTGGAGTACAAGGAGGGTAACAGTAAGGTGGGCAGTGCATCTTGACCCTAATGGAGATGGGATTCATGGTGATAAAGGGGAAGGGACTACTATAGAGAAAGCTTAGCAGAAATACTAAGTTCTGAAGACTTCTTCCTTGTCTATGACTGTCCATGGCTCTTGCTGCATTCTTTTTTTTTTTTTGCGGTACCGGGGATTGAACGCAGGGGCGTTCTACCTCCGCGCTACACCCCCGGCCCTATTTTTTATATTTTATTTTGAAACCAGGTCTCACGAAGTTGCGGAGGGCCTCACTAGGTAGAGAGAGAGAGAGAGAGACAGGGGGAGAGAGAGAGAGAGCGCTGAGGCTGGCGGCGAACCCGGATCCTCCGGTCTCCGCCTCCCAAAGTACTGGGATTACAAGTGTGCGCCACCACGCCTGGCTCTTGCTGCATTCTTGGTGTGAGTCTTCATTTGCTTTTAGCCTTCTTGATAACACCTGAGATAATCATGGAGGATTTTCTTTCCTTTAGAGCAATACCATTTTCTTAGCTCACTTTCCAACTGTTGGTGGTCTGAGTGTGCTTTTAAATTCCAAATACTTCTGGCTGTTGTGTTTCTGGTTTCTTTTGTTTACCAATACAGCTCTCTCAAATACATAATAATGACTTTGTTTTCTGACCAAGATAGAGTAACAGGAACTGAATTCACATATGCACTTGAAACAGTGAAAAGCCCAGACAGTTTTCAATGTTTCTTTTAAACTTATTTTGTTTTATTTTGTACTGTGGGTTGAACCCAGGGCATTCTACCTCTGAGTTACACCTCCAACCATATTTTTTTTTATTTTGATGCAGGGTCTTGCTAAGTTGCTGAGGGTCTCGCTAAGCATCTTTTTAAGCCTGGCCACAAACCTTTGATCATCATATCTCACCCTCCCAAGTACTGTGATTAAAGGTATATGCCACAGCACAAGCATTTTTCCATATTTTAGACATTACTGGTGAAGATATTAATTCCTGAAAGGAATAAATTACCTTAACCCTATTTTTCCTTTATTTACTGCATAGAGAGAGACCCCTGGGATACAGTCAATTAAGGAGAAACTCAGAGACTGACAGCCTCAGAGTTGAGCAGACCAATCTGGGAGTCCACGGAGGCCTAAGTGGCAAGAGGTTGAAGGGCAAGATCTTGTAGGAGAAAGCATTACCAAAGAAAGAACTCTGGCTATCTGCAGGGGTACCTCTGGAGTCTTCTGTTATGTACTGAAATATTGATTGCAAGAAGGGATGCAAGTGAACAGATTTAAGGGGGATAATCACAGATTCTGGAGGGCCAGGTAAAATTCAAATCCTAGAAGCCAAGGTAAAATGTCATAACTACAAAGGCACTGGGTAGAATAGCCACAAAGATTTTACTTCAGCACTGAGAAAAATTAGCTCTAGACAAAATGTTGCTCAAGTCTAACCTAACAAAGACTGAAAGCAAGCATTTTCCAGATAACCTAACAAAGAACAAGGCTCAGAAATATTTATAGTAATGCAGGCTGGGCGTGGTGGCGCATGCTTGTAATCCCAGGACTTGGGAGGCTGAGACAGAAGGATCACAGGTTCGCAGCCAGCTTTAGCTACTTAGTGAGGCCCTCCACATAGTAAGACCCTGTTTCAAAATCAAAAGAGCTGGAAAATATTATCCACAATGAGAAAAAATCAATTAATAAAAACCTAGAATTGGTAGAAAAAGTATTGTTAAAAGTACTTTTAACACTTTTCCTTTCTGTGAAGGAAACAGTTTCATTGACATTGTGTATATATGTGAGAATACCAATGCCAATCTCATTATCATATATGGGGAAAGAAGGGAGTGGGAAGGGAGCTGGGGGAAGCTCACCAAGTGCTGTGTGCATGTATGTCACTATCAACATGAACTATATTATGATGTGAAACTGTAATACATCAATAAATGTATAAAAAAGGAAGAAAATAAAAAATATTAAGTTTTATAGTAAATTCTCAAGATAGAGGAAAGATTGAATATATAAGGTGCGATACATAAAAAATATATTCAAAGGCCAGGCGTGGTGGTTCACACTTGTAATCCTAGTACTTGCGAGGCTGAGACAGGAGGATCGCAGATTTGTGGTCAACCTCAGTTACTTAGTGAGGCCCTCAACAACTCAGTGAGAAGCTGTTTCAAAATAAAAAAAAATAAATTAAATAGGGCTGAGGGTGTAGCTCAGAGGTAGAATGTCCCTGGGTTCAATCCCCAGTACTGCAAAATAAATAAATAAATAAATAAATAAATAAATAAATAAATAAATAAGATTCAAAGCATCTATCGATCTAAAAGCTACAATGTTTGAGAGAGACAATCTGAATGAGATAAAAGGTAGCCTAGGCATGAGAAAAAAATGATTAGTGAACTTGAAGATAGAGCAATAAAAACAATAAAAAATGAAATACAGAGAACAAAATGAACAGAGTATCAAAGAGTTGCAGGAAATTTCAAATGGCATAATATATGTGTCATTTGAGTTCCAAAACTAAAATATAGATGTGTCAGAGAAAAACATTTGACAAGTCAAAGATTCAAACAATATGACAAATCTCAAGCCCAAGGAACATGGGGGAAATGACACCAAGGTACTTTATAATCAAGTTTCCTAAAACTGATAATGAAAAACAAAAAAAAAAGAAGTTTCTGTGGAAGAAAAGCACAGATTATACACAGATACCATTTTAAAATTAAGGGGAAATTTATCATTGAAAATAATGCAAAACAGAAGGAAAGGAAGCAAAACTTACATTGTTAAAGAAAAATACTGCCCATCTAGAATTATGGTATAGACCAAATGTACATCTTTCAGAACTTATGACATGAAGATATTTTCAGACAGTTGGAAACTGAAAGACTTATCATTATTATACCTGCATTACAAGAAGTATTAACAGAAATACTTCCGGCAGAGATGCTAGAATACTAGGTAGCAAACTAGTTCTACATAAAGAAATCAGTGGAGAGCAGGAAAGATGGTAAAATAAGAAGTTCTGGATCTTGTTTATCAATAGGAATTGTGATACAACAATAATATTGGTAGCAAAATACATTGAAGAGAAATTTAGAACCCAGTTAAGTAGAAGCACTCCAGAGGAGAATAAACAGAAGAGTTGTATTAATACATGTAGGAAGAGCAATTTCACTTTACCTGGATCAGCCATTCCCCAGATTGGCTGTTATGGTTAGATATAGACTGTCCCCTGAAGAGTTCATGTATTAGTGTTCAGGGCTGATATAATTAAGTCATGAGAGTTGTAATGTCATTAGTGTGTAAATCCATTGTAACGGATCTACTGGGTGGTAACCTAGACAGGTGGGATGTGGCTGGAGAAGGTGGGTCCCTAGCAGTGTGGCCTTAGGGACTGTGCTTGTATCTTTGAATCCTCTTGCTTGCTTGCTCTTTCTGCTTCTGGTTTCCATGATGTAAAATCAGAGCTCTTGCTCTCCTTCTCTTTGCTTCTTGCCACCATGCCCTAAGGATCCGCAGACCCAGGACTCACATGGACTGAACCCCCAAGTTGTCAAAAATGGTGAGAAAATAAATCTTTCTTCCTCTAAGTGGTGTGGTCAGTTGTTTAGGATTATATCAGTGAGAATGTTGACTGAGACACTGGCCCAGTTATAAACTGAGAAGTTCAGTACAACCCATGATTTGCCCAAGGAGTGGGATTGAAATGCGTTCTTGGTCTCTAGGCCTGCTAATTGTCAGAATATCCTCCATCAAACTGAATTCTGTATCACCTTATACAGAGAACTAAATGGTTGGTCCCCTGGGACAGCTAGCAACAAGGAAAGGGAAGGACATGCCCTACGGTTTTCACTGCTCTGTGATACTGGAAAGAAGCACAGAACTGAGGTTTTTCCTCATCAAAGGAGAGAATAGTGAGGGGATCCTTATTCTCAGCTACTTAGTGCATTATTTGTGGAGCTAGTTTTTATCTTGGCTCACACTAAGCACGGACAATAACAGCGCTTGATGCTCTAGGACAGTTAGCCACAAAGAAAAAGGGGGAACAGCTGGGCATGATGGGGTGGTGCACACCTGTAATCCCAGTATTGGGGAGACTGAGATAGGAGGATTGCAGGTTCGAGGACAGCCTCAGCAACCTAGTGAGACTCTCAATCTAGCAAGACCCTGTTTTAAAACAAAACTAAACAAAAGTGTCTGGGGTTAAACTTGGAGGTAAAATGCTCTGGGTTCAATTCCTAGTACACACACACACACAAAAAAAAAAAGAAAAGAAAGAAAAAAAAAAGAAAATAGAAAAGGGGTGAGGGATCATCGTCGTAAAGTTAGCACTGCTCTGCATGATTGGAATAAAAGGACAAAACTGAGTCCTTAACTCCAGGAGAGAGAGAAAGAAGCTGCTTCATCAAATTAACAAACAATAAAACAAAATTACATAAAACATTTATAATCATGAGTTTATAAATGAAAAATGACACAGTCAAAGAAATAAAACAATCAACAGTAGCAGATCCAAAAGAAAAGGAGACTCATGAATTGCTTGACAAAGCATTCAAAATAATCCCTGGTCAGTGTTTAGTATGTCTTTTCTCATCAATCAATAGGTGTAAAAATTCTAAAAATATTTACTTATTGAGTTTCATGGAAAAAACAATTTCCAAAATGACTGAAGTTACACATGTATGTAATTGAGGGGAAAAACTGATGTGGGAGGAAGGATTAATTTTAAGAAAAATAATGCAGAAATTTAAATCTGTGCAATTGAGGCACCAGAAGGCTACGTAGGTAGAAATATTGTATTATGTACTGGGAAAGAGATCTGGAATTGAGGTTAAATAACTGAGTAAATTGATAATTGTAGTAATGGTGAGTGTACAAAGCTGGTGAAATTATAGAATTTAACGAAATATGCTGGTTCAAATATATTGTTAAATAATGCAGACTCTTTTTGCACGCTATTAGTATTGAAACTTGTTAACTATTCAAAAATGAAATGTAATTTGTCTTTATTAAAAATGATGAAGCGCCCTTGAGGATAGCTTCATCAGATACATAATATTTATGAAAAAAATGATTTATCTTTAGCATTCCCTGATTAACACCACTTGACTGGGATCTCTCCCTCACTTGGCATTTCGAGTACTTATACAAAAACTAATTTGTGCTTGTTTGTATATTGCTTGGTAAAGTGTTTTAAAACCATTTAAAACCATGAACCAGCAACCTCAAACTAATTTTGAGTTCCAGAGACTCTATTTTCTGTCTTTTTCTCACTTTCATTTCATTTTTAAATTTAACAAGTACTTGTATTGATTGGGCTTACTAGGTTTCAGGCACTGATCTAAGTTCTTGGAAAATGTTATTCCACTTAACTTTGGTAATAACCTTAAGGGATGGGAATAAATTTCTCCTGATTAGCAGATAAGGGAACTGAGGCCTGGGGGACAATTAAATAATTTTCCTAAGGTCACACCTTTAGGAAGTGACTGAGCCAGAATTCAAGCACAGCAGTGCTTATTTATGCCCATGCTCTTAACCACCGCTCTCCGTATCCTTTCTCTGTCTTGGATGTCTGCTACCTGACCAACACTGAGAGCTCCTAAGGCTCTGAAGGAGGCAAAATAAAGAAGAGCTAGTTATTCTCTACCCTTGAAAAACCACAGTCTTTTACCATCCCATAATTCAGTGAAGAGTTCTCGATCCAAAATACAGTCCAATTTGCCAAAAAAATTTGTTTTTCAGTTCCACATAATAGATCTATTAAAAGTCACAAAGTATATTGCATTGGTACATACATAATGTCAAAGTTAGGTGAGGCCTTGTTTTCTCATCAAATTAGATAGTAACCATGATTACATGTTCCCATTTTATTTCTTAAATGATTTCACATTTACAAAAACATTGAAAACTATTCATATACAACTTCTTCCAGTGTCCCCTAATTGTAAAATATTGTATAACATAGTATAATCATACATTTTTTTAAAAAATTAATGTTGATTGGTACAATACTCTTAATTAAATATGATCTTGATTCATATTTTACAAGTTTTTCCACCAACAGTCTTATTATCTAATTATCATTGTACCAGTTTCCTATCTAGGATCATTATGAAGCTTCATTATTTTATCTTATTATCACTTCATTATTTAATTTCACTATTTCATTTCATTATCAACCTTCCCTAATCTCCTCCAATCAATAAGAAATTCATAACCTTTCTTTTTCTTTGTTGATTTCAACACTTTTGAAGACCACTGGCCAGTTAATTTGAGATATGCCTTTCAGTTTGGCTTTGTTTGTATATTTCCTCAGGGTTATTACTGAAGCTTACTGAGTCAGTTCAGTTTGAGTGTTTAGCATTATTTATAATGTTTAATGGTATTTATTGTAATTAATTCAATTTCTAAATCTTTGATTAGAGTCTAAAGATGACAAGGACTGGTTCAAACTTGATATCCATCAAAACTTCTACATGGAAAAATCATATGGTGAGTTTGCTTCAAGAAATAATATGTTATGTCACTAACAGATTGCTAAAGATGACTAATAATCAAGGACAATGTGACTACATAGGATATTTATACATAGGGTGAACAATACTTCTAATTTTCTATTTTTGCATGGCAAAAACAGCTTTGGAAACTATGAGGGAAATACTGTCAAGTAAAGTCTGAGTAGTATTGGTTTATTACAAACAGCTTAAAGAGATGAAAAGCTATATTTTCATAAAAAAGAAAGTTTAAATAGATTTTTAATCTGTGTGTGTGTGTTTGTGTGTGTGTGTGTGTGTGTGTGCATGTGAGTGTGCGCATGCCTGGGGATTGAAACCTGGGGTATTCTACCTTTGAGCTACACCCTTAGCCCTTTTTATTTTTGTTTTGAAATGGTCTTGCTAGGTTGTTGAGAGGCTCACTAAATTGCTGAGGCTAGTCTTGAACCTGCAATCTTCCTGTCTCAGCCTCCCAAGTATTGGGTTTAATATATTTCTAAAGGGCCAATTCTGCAATTCTGTGGATTTTTTAGCATATATTCTATTCTACTTGTCTTTTCCTTTCTTACTTCCATTTTTTTGCTACTGAGGATTGAACCCAGGGACATTTTACCTCTGAGCTACACCATCATCCCTATTTTATTTTATATTTTTATTTTTGAAACAGGGTCTAACTAGATTGCAGAAAGTCTTACTACTTGCTCAGGATGTCCTCGAACCTGTGGTCCTCCTCTTTCAGCCTCCCAACTACTGGGATTGCAGGTGTGAGCCACCATACCCAGCTTGTCATTTCCTTTTTTATTACCTCTACCTAATCTAGCAATATAGAGCAAGAGAGACTGCAGTTGAAAATGTATCTGAAATATACCAGCTAGCAGTCCCTCATGTCTTTGTATAGCAACTTTATATTTAATTTGTTCCTTCTGGGTGTTTATGATCTCTAGGCATGTTCCTTGTCAGAAAATGGTATCAGACCAAACTCTTCAAGTTAATTTCTCAACCTCCTATCCACCACAATTACACATTTTATATTTCCATTTTAGTCAGAGCATTGTGCTTTCACTGATGGCAAACTGCTTACTCAATGTTCCATGAATTGCTTGTTTCCCTTTTTGTGGGGGTAGGGACTCTTGGATGGAAGGGAAATAGTTTATTTCACACCTTATGGTGCACAGCCATACTGAGGGAACTGGGACTAAAAGCTCTTTGCACGTGTATGAAGCTTATAGATCCGATCAGGCATCACAAGTCCTAACCTCGGTCTTCATGCAGGCCAAAATCTACCACAGGAAAAATAAAGCAACAGCCATGCTACTTAACAAGGTCTTACTAACTGGTTTATTTTGAGGGTAATTTATTTAATAAATAAAACTGTCATTAATTTTTTTAATGGTCCATCATTAGATAAAGTGGGACATCAACCCACACTTCTTGTGTGATCCGTAAGGAACCATTGCCCCGCCAACACTCTGAGTGTGAGACATAACTCAACAGGCATCAGGGCAAGGGCACCTGCACAGAGACAGGAGTTCCTGGGGAGGAAACACGCGGAGGAGTACTCTCAAAGTGTACTGCAAAGAGATTCCCCTGTATAAAAAATAAATCTGACTTTGCTGATTCAAATAGCCAATATTTGCATAGGAGGAAAGTGTAATGGTTTGAATGTAGTTTGAATGTATCTCAAAGCTTCATGTGTTAAAATTTAATCCTGATTGTGAGGCATTATGGTGAGGATGCTTAGCCTGACTAGATTTTATTGCTCAGAGGTGGGACTTTTGACTTTTGAGACGTGATTAGGATTAGATAAGATCCTCACCCTGGACCCTCATGATTGAATAGTGGTGGCTTTATAAGAAGAAGAAGGGAGACCAGACAGATATAAGTTCCCTCTCTCTAGCCACTTGATGCCATACACCACCTAGGGTCTCTGCCAACAAAGAGACCATCGCCAGAAGTGGACTTATGATTCTCCAGGAGTGTGAGCTAAATCAACTTGAAAGGTTGCCTAGCCTCAGGTATCTTGTTATAGTAACTCAAACTGTACTAATTAAGAGAAACAGTAACAGGAAGGTTAAATGATAGAACTTGGATTGGAATTAACAGCTTTTATTTTTTTTGAGACCAAGTCCCTCTTACTGACTATCTGAGGTTTGGTGCTTTATTGTGGAGCACAATGTCTGTTTTGATAGTCATTCATGAAATAATAACTGATGTACATCAGCGCAACCAAGGCCTATGAGCACCTAAGAATTGAAACTCTGTTTAATTAACCTGTGCTTCCCCTGGCGTGCCTGAACTGAGAAAACTCTACTGTTTCTGAGCCAATCAACACCCTGAGTTGCAGCTATTCTTACTCGGAGGATATTAGGAGTGACGCAGATTTGAATTGAAAGATAGACAAACCCATAATAGATATGACACCTTTTCATAAATGACAGTAACTGAAAAAATCTCATCCTGTTTATGAATATGTCTCAAATAATTTGCAGATAAATTATTTTAGAAATCTTATCTCAGTATGGTTTTCTTCAAAATCCTATTCCATAAATGTGTGCTAGAATAGGACTTGAGATACTACTTGAAGTTTTCAGAAAAAGGATAGCTTTCTTTGCATTATTTGAGGTGAAATGGGAAGAAATACCAGCTTATGACATTTGGAAATGCTCCTTCTCTGGTGTGAAGAAATATTAGGTTTAATTTTTAATTGATGAAGTTGATGAGATTTAGACATCGGTAGTGAAGGAGTCATTGCAAGGTATTCAAGTCAAGTGGGAAGCGGGGTTCTGAAATAATTAAAACTGAAATGAAGACTCCTGCAATAATGTTCCCCTCTGATCCTCACTGAAGAGATAAGCAATTGTCTGTGTTTTCCTTTCTCCTCACGTACCTCTCAAAAGATAGCAGGTTTTCTCCTCACCATTGTATTTCACAGGAAGTGTGTGAAGATAAGTGAGTTACCATTTATCAAACACTTTAAAGTCAGGGGTGCTATACTTGATGATAGTGAGAAAGAAGAAGGAAAATAGGTGACAACTTGCTAAAAAATAATTTGTCATTGTCCATTTATGGATGACTTCAGGGTAGCTCATCGTAAAATCTTTACCCAGAGGTATGAGGATCTATTTGCACAACGTGGCATGCTGAGCATTGCACAAGGCCTGCCAGGCACCTTTTATATCACTCTTTCAAAATGGGAACCATCGTACAAAGAGAAATAAATAAGGCTATGCTGCTCTGCTGACATACCGGAAACAACAGAACAAAATTATTCAGAGCAAAATAAACTTACCATACCAAAAAAAAAAAAAAAAGGAATGTGAATATACAGCTCATACTTTCCTACATGTCCTACGTATTCCACGATCCCACTGTGACTTTTGGTCATTCTCTAAGGTTCGTATCGTGAATAGTGGCTATACTATCCATTCCGTTTTCCAGGTTAGAATGGGGGACTCAGCCATGGATTCTCACACTTTTGTTTGTTTGTTTTCATCGTCAGGTATTCGGTGCTGACCTGTTTCCCTCTAAGTCTTCATAAGTGCTGGGGTCTTTCATGATTACTGACCTACAACTCTATAATTAGACCTAACTCACATCCTTGCCTTCGACCATATCTCACCCCCTGTATTTGAGTTCTCTAGAGAAATAGAACCAGTAAAACATAAATGTACAGATAAGGGAATTTATTATGAGGAATTGGCTCCCCTGATTATGGAGGCTGACATGTCCCAAGATCTACCCTCTGCAAGCTAGAGCCCAGAACAGCCGGTGGTGTAATTCAGTCTGAATCTGAAAAACAGAGAGCCACAAGAGCCGATGATGGAAATCCCTGTCTGAGGGCCAGAGAAAATGAGATGAGACGCCCCGGTTCAAGCAGTGAGGCAGGAAAAGAGGGCCGATTCTCCCTTCTTCTACCAGTCTTTCTATTCAGGCTTTCAGTGAATGAGGTGATAGCCCAGCACATTGGGAGGGCCATCTACCTTGAAAAGCCCATCAATTCAAATGGCCATCTCATTCGGAAACACCAAGAGCTGTGTGCATGCCTGTTTCTATCACTCTATTCCCCAATATGATATATGATTACAATGCACCAAATTTAAAAAAAATAAAACAAAGAAGCAGTGTTTAATCTGGGCACCTGGTAGCCTACTAAAGTTCTCATACCATTAACAATCACATACCCCCAACTTTGATGGTAAGAACCATTACCAGAAATTTTTTCTTTTTTTTTTTTTTGGAATAGGATTTTGCTAAATTCCTGAGGCTGGCTTCAAGCATGGAATCCTCCTGCCTCATCCTCCCAAGTACTGGGATTAAAGGCATGTCCCAACATGCCTGGCTCCATTACCAGAATTCTAGTGTCCTCCACACATGTGCCATTTGCATGTACATATACCACTCCAACTATTACCATTCCCACAACAGTGTCTATGCTGAGGCTTCTTGCAGTATAATTAAATACAGGAATCTAGCAGGGTAGCCTACTACACCCCTTCTTGTTCATTTGTCTCAGAAGCTTGTTCCCTTGTCTCTCTCCCACTATGAGCTAAGTTTTGGTGATAGAGAGTAATTTACATTTCCTAAATAGGTCATGCTTCATTGGTATTGTCATATTTGCATTGAGTCTTTTGCTTTCTATAATGTAATGTCTGAATTTGTCCACATGGTAAAAATCCACATCCTAGTAAGATTAGGACATAGATTAGGAAACCTATGAGGACTAAGAGAGGCTTCCTTTTTTTCTGAATCATCCTCTGCTATTTTACTTATTGCACTGTATTGCAGTTATTCAAGTATATATGTATATGTGTATATAACATATATGTATATATGTTTATATCCATGTGTTTATTTGCCTGCCTTTCCCACTATGAGCTCTTTAAAGAAAGGGTAGTTTATCTAATTATTGCACTCCCATAACCTTCACAGGCTCTGGCATACAATTTATATTAAATAAATATTTAAGGAAAAAAGAAAGGGAGGAAAGAAGTTCAAGGAAGGGAGTAGGGGGATCAAAGGGAGAGAGTAAAGAAAGATAGGCAAATGTCTTTTTTTATGGCAGTACAACTATTAATTGCAAACTCATTTTTCCTAGGAAATAATATAATATCTCAAACTACAATTAGACTACAACAATGTTCCCCAAACTTACAGTGTTTCCTATTTTAAAAATAGCATATGATATTTTAGTTATTTTGTTGAAATCATTGACAATGTGAGAAAAATGGTCTGAAGTATAACTGCCTTACAAAAGCATTAATTAAAAACATTAGACTGTTCTGAGCATGAACTATGTGATTAACAAGAGGAATTTTGGGAGTATACCTTATTTTTAAATTGCATATAACACACAAAAGCAGTTTTCCTCATAAGAAGGAAACTATAGGATGATAAATAAGGCCCAAGGTCTAAATTCACTATTGGTTGGAAATTCATGATTGGTAAGATGCTGAAAGTAGCCTTGAGAGAAATTGTTAGGATGGTACATACAAAGATGTTTCATTTTCAGAAGGGACCATATTTACTATTTATTGTAACATTGAGTCATGTAGTTTGTTGTTAGGTATGGAAACAAACACGACTCACATGATAAAATAATGAACCAATCATTTAGAGTTATCAGCTAAGTCTTTGTGGAATCCTAAAAGAGAATATAGGATTAAAGATGGTGGAATAGAGAAAGATGGCATGTTTTGATTGTTCTGGGACTCAGAACTCAACCAGCTAGAAGATTTCTTGGCAAGAGAGGAAAAGCAGTCAGAACTCAAGAGAAGAAAGATAGCCGACACATGGTGGAATTGGATGCAGCACGGAGAGCAGAGAACTGCTAAGAGATCCACACATCTCATCTTGTAGTGGAGAGCAGAGGTGGTGCCATCTTGGTGAACATGAGCCAGAGCTGGCAGCTGTTGGGACCCAGCAGCTCTCAGAGACCAATTCCAGAAAAGAAGCAGCAGAAACTTGTAGAGCCAGTGGTTGCAGAAAACCGTCACCAAAAGCAATTGCATTTTCCTCCCCACATTCAAATACCTCAAGATGCTAGCTCCACAGACAGTCCAGTCAAACTGTCCAGTGAACACTAGTGGCTGCAGCTGAACTCATACCAAGAAAGGACAGGACCTTCCTGCAGGGACCCCAGTGACTACAACCCATCTCAAAAAGACTTCTGTGAATCTACATACCAACCAGCCAAACTGCCCAGCAAACTCCTGGGACTGCAGCTGAATTTGTCCCTTACTGCAGGACCCAAGTGGCACTCCTCAAGACCCTAAGTTTACAAACCGTCTTAGTGTGAGCCTGTGTAGCTGCAGGGACTTGCATGGCAATGAACAGACCTAACACGGACTCTGAGTTGGTAAATTATCCCTGCCAAGGTGGGGATGGGGGCTATAGTCAGACACAACAGAAACTTGAATTAGCAAACAGTCCCTAGGGACACTCAGTCATGCCAGACCGAGGGTTAGCAGTTTGCTGTGCTCCTGCAGCATCTCCAGAAATCTCCGCAGGACAACTAGAAGTGGTGTTTGTGGAGTGAAATAAACCAGCCAACCTTGCTACAGGCTTAGAAGGCTATAAACTTGCACCTGGCAGTGCCACACGCACCATGACTGGAGGGCAACTAAATATCATGCAATCTCTCCCTGTCAGAGCTTGGGCCTTGACAGCCGGGAGACCAGGGGCCAGCAGGGTTTCACGTGATCCCAGCTACAGGCAGAGAGTACAACATTCTCTCCACCAGCAGTTTGTACCTAGTTGTCACGAAGTCCAGTGATTGACTGTGCTCCACATGATTGCAAGCAGCAGATCAGCAGTGGTGTCTCTGGGCCATCAGAACTCAGCCAGATGGGCCACAAGCTCAGAACATGGAAATTTCTGGCCCTGCTGAACAGAGGCCCAGTGTCAACAAAGGCCAGAAGTCAGTGCTCTGCAGGATTTCACAGGTTCACAACCAGCAGAGCAGCAGAGATGTCTGTGAGACATTAAATCCAACCAGCAGGCCACAGGCTCTGAAGAGAATATCATAGTCTCTGGCACTGCTGAGTTTGAGCCTGGAGAGCACAGAGGCCTACAGCCAATTAGAGACTTTTGTTTGCCTACACTGACTAATAACTATATCTTGTTAAAGAAGTTCTGGGGGACAAATTCAAAAGTCTGATCATATGAGACAGATTTGGTGAGGCAAATAGATACCCCCAGAATAGACCTTAATATAAAGAAATAACAAATAGACATAGGACTGTCACACAAAGAGGAAGAAGATGCAAAGACAACAGAAATACAAACCTGAGAATTCTGAAAACATGAGAATAAAGACCAACTATGAAACACTAAACTTCCATGTCTCAACGACAAGGAAGAGCACCAATACAGAGCTGTAGAAAATGTAAGGAGAATTCAGAATTTTGGTTTTCAATGTGATCAAAGGCCTCAGAAATGAAGTAAGAGAGGTGTGCAGAAAATGAAAGACCTTATGAATAGAGAAATTGAGGTTCTAACTAAAGACAAAAAAGAAGCTTTGAGCAAAATGGAGATAATAAATGAATTAAAGACCTCATAGAAACCACCTCTGGATGAACAGACTACATGGAAAATAAGAATCTCACTCTTTGAAGACAGCTCATTCAAAACTGAACACACAGTCAACAATATAGAGAAGACAATATGACCACACGACCAGAATATCCAAGAAATATGGATAATATGAAACGACCTAACTTACAAATAATAGGCATTGAAGAAGGTCTAGAAAGACAAACCAAGGACATTAAAAACCTCTTTAGAGAAATAATATCAAAGAATTACCCAATCCTAGGAAAAGAGTTGGACATCCATGTACAGGAGACATTCAAAATACCAAGATCAAGTGTTGTGTACATGTATATCACTGTCAACATGATTTACATTATAATGTGAGACTATAATGCACCACTAAAAAAATAGCAAGACAAGATCAAAGAACTTTTGCATGCTGCATAATAATTAAAATCAATAACATAGAGGCCAAGGAAAGAATCTTAAGTGTGTCTAGAACAAAAGAATGGGTGACATTCAGGGGAAAAACAATAAGAATTACTCTGGACTTCTTAACCCAAGCCATGATAGCCAGGAGAGACTAGTATGGTGTACTTCATACCCTGAAAGAAAACAACTTCCAACTAAGACTGTTCTATTAAACAAAGATATCATTCAAAATTGACAGAAAGGTAAAAACCTTCCAAGAAAGGATGAAATGTAAACAATTCATGACTACCAAGGCGACACTGGAGAAAATACTTAAAGAAATAAAACACAAAGAAGGAAAAAGAAAGAAATACCAGAAGCAGAGAAGGGGTGAATTCCACCAGATGGGCAAAGATCTCCTTAGGCTAAAGGTGAAAGGATGGAAAAAGATATAGCATGCAAATGGAGATTGAAATCAAGCAGGGGTAACAATGCTCATAACCGGCAAAGCAGACTTTAAGGTGAAACTTATCAGAAAAGTGGGTTATTCCTTACTAATAAAAGGAAGAATCCAACAAAAAGCTTTAATGATAGCAAACATTTATGCCCCAAATATGGGCATACCCACTTTTATAAAAAAATCTCTTTGGGACATTAGGTCTCAAATAGATCCAAACAAAATAATATGGCAAGATTTCAATACAGATCTCAAACTACTAGAATATTCTTCCAGGCAAAAGATGAAAAAAGACTCTTCAGACCTGAAGAACACAAAAAACCAAATAGACCTCATAGACATATGCAAAATATTTCAACCAGCAGCAGATGAATATCTATTTTTTTCTGCTGTTCATGAAATGTTCTCCAAAATAGGCCACATTGTGCACCACAAAGAAAATACCAGCAAATTAAAAAAATGTAGTATAATTCCCTGCATCTTTTCAGATCATAATGGAATGAAAGTAGAAATCAACCTCAGGAAGATCAAAAGAAATTACATAAATACATGGGGACTGAAAGATACAATTTTGAATGAGGACTGGATCATAGAATAAATAGTGGAGAAGTCAAAACATTCCTAGAATTAAACAAAAATAGAGACACAACATATCAAAACTTATGGGACACTTTGAAAGTGATTTTAAAAGGAAACCCAATGCACCATGTGGACACATTAGAAAAACAGAAAGTCATCAAATAAGCATCTTAATGATGCATCTCAAGGACCTGGAAAAACAAGAACAGACTAAGCCCAGAGACAGTAGAAGGCAGGAGACAATTAAAATCAGAACAGTGCTGGGCTTGGTGGCACATGCCTGTAATTCCAGTACTTGGGAGGCTTAGACAGGAGGATCGCAGGTTCCAGGACAGCCTCATCAAGTAGTGAGACTCTCATCACCTAGTGAGACCCTGTTTCAAAACTAAAAATAAAAATATAAATATGGCTGGTGGTATAGCTCAGAGGTAGAATGCCCCTGGGCCCAATCCCCAGTACCACACACACACACAAAAAAAATCAGAATGGAAATCAATGATGTAGAAACAAAAAAATTACAAAAGATCAACAAAACAAAAATCTAGTTTTTTGAAAAGATTAACAAGATTAATAAATGCTTACCCAAGCTAACCAAAAGAAAGAGAGAATCAACCCAAATTATTAAAATCAGAAATGATAACAGAGACATCACCACAGACAATGGGGGAAATCCAGAGAATCTTCAGAAACTGTTTTGAAATTTTATACCACAATAAACTGGAAAAAAGAAGAAATCAACAGGTTTCTAGACACATACAACCTACCTAAATTGAACCAAGAGGATATAGAAAACTTAAATGGATCAATAACAAGCAAAGAGATAGAAACAGCAATAAAAAGCTTTCCATCAAAGAAAAGCCCAGGTCCAGATGGATTTACAGCTGGATTCTACAAAATTTTTACAGAATAACTAAACTGAATACTGCACAAGTTATTCCATGAAATTGAAAGCTATGGAATCCTTCCAAATGACTCTATGGGGCCACCATCACCTCACTACCAATACCAGGTAAAGATTATTCAAGAAAAGAAAATTAAACATCAATATCCTTGATGAATACAGATGAAAAAATTCTAAATAAAATGCTAGTGATACGCATTCAAAACCATATCAAGAAAATTGTACACCATGACTAAGTTGGTTTGATCCCAGGAATTCAAGGCTGGTTCAACATACACAAATTACTACATGTCTTTTACCACATAAATAGAACTAAGAACAAAAATCATATGACCATGATCATCTCAAAAGATGTTGCAAAAGCATTTGACAAAATTCAACACCCTTTCATTTTCAAAACACTGCAGAAAATCAGAATAAAAGGAACTAACCTCAACATCATTAAGGAAATATACAATAAACTCAAAGCCAATATCACATTGAATGGGGAAAAACTGTAGAAATCCCCTTTAAAATCAGGAACAGTGAAGGATGCCCACTATCACCGCTCCTTTTCAATATAGTACTTGAGAATCTTGCCAGAGAGATAAGGCAAGAGAAGAATATCAAAGAAATTCAAATAGGAAAAGAAGACCTGAAATTATCTCTATCTGCACATGACATTGTTCTATATTTAGAAGACCTAAAAAACTCAACAACCAAAAGACTTCTAGAGCTGATTAACAAATTCAGCGAAGTAGTAGAATACAAAATCAATCTAAAAAATCAGTAGCTTTTCCATATGTTAGCCATGAATTCACGGAAAAGGAAATCCAGAAAACAATTCCATTCACAACAACTTCAAACACAATAAAATATCTTGCGACGGACCAGCTCAGCCGAAGAGCTGAGATCGACGGGACAGGGGTCTTGGGAAGGTGGGCAAGGATTCAGCAAACAGACACAGACAACTCAAGGAAGTTGCATCTAAGTGTATTTTGTAAAGTTTCAGGCAAGGATTTTATACACAATGATTAAGGAAACAAAATACATCATCAGCTGATTGTTGTTCATGCTTGTGGTTTATACAATCTTAATGATTTTTAAGAAATAACAGTGCAAAGCTATGAGAGCAGATAATCGTCAGAGCATACATGTCGTTTGGCATAATGTTGTGGGCGGCTGCTAGACATAGTGCAAATCGTCAGAGCATACGTCTCGTTTGGCATAATGCCGTGGGCTGCTGCTAGATGCGGTTTTGGCATTTGGACTATCTATGATGAGAACTGGGGTTATGGATACAGGGCAAGAGTTCAAAGTTTAACATAGTGCCTTTTATCGCTCTTTTACTATAAACTTTTATAATTCCCTTTGTTCCAAATTTCTAAATCTTTTTAAAACCATCTCCAAAATCATATCCATGAAGTTTCCACAAAATGTTCTTCCTGTTGTAACTCATCCACAACTGTCCTTGAGCCCCCCTCTGTCCTTCTGGGCTAATCTAAGCAAGAGCGCGGGAGTATTCTGGGCCAAAGTTACATTGTTATGAGTTTGACTTCCTGGGAAAGATTCGTCTGTTTTACTCATAGGGCACAGTTGATAATTTGGAAAAGAACATTGTACTCACTGAGCCATATCTATTAAAGATTAAGAGAATCATTGACAAGAAGGCTACAGCAAAGAGAGAATAGCCAAGAACACAGAAGATCTTGCCAGGCCACCTTCCTCCTCCGCCTGCACCTGGGAGTCATGTCCCCTGGGTGGGTGAGGTCACCTGCACCTCCTGGATCGAAGAACAATCAAGTCTCTCCTCAGATAGCCTTCGGCTATAGAAATATATAGCACTCTTAACAACAAGTCTTAATCGTCCTGTTTGGCAAAGCTTATACCTCTCAAGGCTGTGTTTGCATCTATGAGCCTGAAGCAAAAGAAATGGCTCCCCACAATATCTAGGAATAAATATAACTGAGGAGGTAAAAGACCTCTACAGTGAAAATTATAAAACACTAAAGAAAAAAAATTTGAAGAAGATCTTAGAAGATGGAAAGATCTCCATGCTCTTGGATAGGCAGAATAATTATTATCAAAATGGCTATTCTACCAAAAGTGGTCTACAGAGTCAATGTAACCTCTATCAAAATACTTATATCATTCCTCAGAGATCTAGAAGAATCAGTCCTAAATTCCATATGGAGAAACAAAATTCCCAGACTAGTTAAAGAAATTCTCAGCAATAAGAACCATGAAGGAGGCATCCCCAATCCTGACTTCAAATTATACTACAGAGTTATAATAATAAAAACAGCATGGTATTGACACACTACACTGTTGGTGGGCTTACAAATTAGTACAGCAGCTATGGAGATTCCTCAGAAAATTGGGAAAGAATCTACCATATAATACAGCTATACCACTCCTGTGTATCTTTCCAAAGGGAATAAAATCAGAATATTATAGTAATATATGCATATCCATGTTTATAGCAGCACAATTTACAGTAGCCAAATTATGGAACAAGCTAGGTGTCCACCAAGATATGAATAGATTGAAAAATTATGCGATATACACACAATGGAATTCTATTCAGCAATAAGGAAGAACAAATTTATGTCATTTGCAGGAAAATGAATGGACCTAGGAAATATTATAGTAAGTTAGATTAGCCACTCACAGAAAGTAAAGGGTTTTATGTTTTCTCTCATATGCAGAAACTAGGGAGTAATTGGGATAGCAGAGGGACTTCAGATAATGGAGGAGAAACTCCAGTGGAGCCAGGGGGTTGGTCTAGGCAGAGGAGGGGGGAGAGGGAGAATCAATGAATTGATCACTTCCATTGACATTATGCACATATGTTAAAATACCAATGTCAATCTCAATATGCTGTATGGGGAAGGGGAGATTGGGGAGGGTGACATGGAAAAGCTCACCAAGTGCTATGTGCATGTATGGCACTATTACTGTGAACTACATTATGATGTAAGACTACAGTGTACCAATAAAAGTATAAAAAATAAAATAAACATGAATATACTTCTCTAATCTGGAGTGTGAAACATACCTATAGAAAAACATAATTAATTTATATATACATGTATATATAATAGATGTTTATATAAAAACACATATTTAGTTTCCACATTCAGCTTTCCTTATCACTGGTGAATATACATATGTATGTATACACATACATATATATGAGTATATTTTATTTAGAACAATTTGTTTCCATGTATAGATTCCCTTATCACTGGTGATATTAGTGATAAAACAGAAAATGCCATCTAAAATATAGGGAACACAAAATTAAAGAATCTTAACTCTGATATTTATTACCAGTCCCTGAACCTGATTTTCAGCAGTTATGTCCTCTTTGGGTCCCATGCATGTTAAATTAGACAACAATTTAGCATAAAAAGTCCATGATTATTTAAAATTAATATTATGACATCTTTCATAATGAAAGATAGTGCATGAAACTCCCAGCTAGTACCAAAATTAATTCTGTATAATCATACAAAAAAGAGAATATAAGCCGGGCGTGGTGGCGCACGCTTGTAATCCCAGTACTTTGGGAGGCGGAGACCGGAGGATTCGGGTTTGCGGCCAGCCTCAGCTCTCTCTCTTTCTCTCTTCCTGTCTCTCTCTCTCTCTCTACCTAGTGAGGCCCTCCGCAACTACATGAGACCCGGTTTCAAAATAAAGTATAAAAAATAGGGTCGGGGGTGTAGTGCGGAGGTAG
>PVJS01010186.1:0-14094 GCA_004027185.1 Glis glis | reverse complement strand
TCTGGGTTCAATCAACAGAGCCAGAGAAAGAGAGAGAGAGAGAGAAAGAGAGAGAGAGAGAGTAAGCCCTTATCTTGTGTAACACGTCACAGTCCTTCAGTTTTAGATCCTTGCCATCACTTTCCTTCCAAGAAATTATGAACATATCTAGTCTACCATAGAATCTTTACAGTATTGTGTGACATTTGCTTGTATGATGAGGGGGACTGAGAAGCCCCAGGATTGTCTGTTTAAACAATGGGGACCAAGAAAACCTGTTGGTGTCATTTAATCTGAGTCTGAATTCTGAGGGCCAGGGGAGCTCATAGTGAGAGTCTCAGCCTGAGCTCGGAAGTCCAATGTCCCATCTCAACAGAGAGATAAAGGGAAAATTCCTTGTTTCTCTACCTCCTCATCTTTCCAAGTGTTCAGTGGATTGGATGACACCCACCCACACAGGGGAGGACCTGCTTTAATGAATCCACCAATTCAAATGCTAATCTCAACTGTAAATTCCCTCTCAAGTACACAGGCAGAAATAATGGTTAACCAAATCTCTGGGTACGCTGTGTTCCAGTTAAGTTGACACGTAAAATTAACCATCACACCTGTGAAGACTCAACATAAAGTAACTATGATGTCTTTCCCATATCCATCATAAAGAGTGTAATGAGTATACAAATTATATGTAAAAATTTTTGTGCCAATTTCAAGGAAATTGAAAGGCAAATGATCCTATGAAAATGGGTAACAAGTACTATGATGAAGTATTCAGGAACCCAAGGAGTTCACAGAGGACATTGCTTGATACTCTTCTGTCCAATCATGATGATAAAAGACAGCAATCAGCAGCCATGGCCCCAGCAATTTTAATTGCAGGCTCACTGCACTGGGAAGGCCACATAGTCCAGCAGAGGTAGTAACTGAGGATGAGGCAAATTTAAAACAGGTAGGAGACTGAAAGAGCAGATAAGAGGTACCCAGTTGTAAGCACCAAGTTGTTGAGGACTACGGTTCATTTGACTTTCCTTCCTCTTTTTAAGTTGCCACAAAAGGGAGGACAGCTATAATGCTGTAGGATCTATTCCCAGATGGGCTGAACATCCAACACAGAAACAAAGGGAGCAAGAGGTAAACTGTAGAAGATGTTGTGTGGAGCCTCCAAGAAAGCACCCATCTTTAGCAATGAGGCACTGCTCTTACTCGCTGCCAAGATGGTTGCAGACTGACTCTGTCAGCCTGTCTTCTCCTTAGGAATTTCCCTCAATTGTTGCAAGCAACCCACATTCAGCAATCGGCCAATATGAAGATCCAAAGTCCAACACTCTCACTTCCTTTTAGGGTATCTCTGAAGGCATAACCTGTTCAGGTGTCAACAGTGGGATTGCTTGAGCCTTTTGTGGCTCTATGAGAGTTCAACTTCTCTCTCTGCGCATCCTGCTTTCCTCACTCTCGAATAAGTAAGTCACTTGCATTCAAGTCTTCAATTTAGAGTATATTTCTTGGGAAATTGGACCTACACAGGGAAAGGGGGAATGTTATTGACTTCAACTTGTGCAATGATGAAGCAAGCATTGTACATATTCTCATTATTGGTCACAATTTGGGATAAATATTAACAAGAATGATTTTGACTACAGATTTCTTCCCCTTATAATAAGGGCCAAACTCTATCCTTTTCAGAAGAGAAAACTGAGTCCCAGAAGAAGTGAAAAAAACTATTTTTTAAGCTCAACAAGTAAATTAGAAAAAAACAAAACCTAGAATCAAATAACAGGCTTTTTTCACTCTTGATATTAAAACAATTCCCTCTGTACTATCTTTCTTGAGTTATGGTTTTCAAAACCAATTCTGTATCTGAATCACAGATCAGAATTTTTGTTCAGTTTTGTTGTTGTTTTAAGAAAGATTGCCAGACCCAACCCTAACACATACTAAGTCAGAATCTGCTATGGGAAATTCCACAAAAATCTTATTTTTAAAAGCTGCACAAATAATTCTGATGATCAAGTCAGTTTGGGAAATGGTGACTGGGAGTGCCTAAAGCTAGAGTCTATGTGCTAATTTTTTAAGGCTGTCATATTAATATCCCAAACCAAATGGCTTCAACTATGGAAATTTGGTCTCTCAAAGTTCTGCAGGCAGAAATGTGAGATTCAGGTGTTGGTAGGGTGGCTTTCTTCCTTTTCCTTAGCTTCTGGTGGTTTGCAAGCATTCTTCTATCATTTGCATCTGTGTCCAAATGTCCCGTTTCCATAGGCACACCATTCACACTGGACTAGGGGCCACCCTACTTTATGAAGTATGATCACAACTTATCACATCTGCACCTACCCTATTTCCAAACAAGGCCATGTTTCGAAGTGCTGTAGAGTAAGACGCCAACATACGAATTTTGGAAAGACACAATTCAACCCATTACAGGAGTCTATTATATATAGCTTTGATGATTATTGAAGGAAAGAGAGGAAGGAAGGAAGGAAAGAACTAAGTAGGAGGAATTGGTTGAGAAAAGGATTTCCTCTGTTGTACTTGGCCTCTCATTTCAAGCTTTAGGTACATCAGGATAAAGATGTAGGTGGGACTGCAGAACTCTATTGTAGATTTGGTAGATTTCATTCTGCCTCTCAGATTTTAATGGGTCACTTCCCTCCCTTCCAGTACTTTATTCCTCTCTATTATTATGGCCAGCACATCAAAAGGGCCCTTGCTGTTAAAACAGGGTCCTAAAGACACAGACTCTGTCACTTCGAGCATTTAAATCATGCTTACTGCTCTAATGTTCTTTGATTTTCCAATATGATTTTTTTATTATTATTTTTCCTTCCACTTGTTCTTTCCATCACTAACATGAACTAACATTTATTGATTGTCCATGGCTAAAAGGTTCTGCACCGAATAGTACAGGAATACAATGTAATATCTAATCTTAATCAAATCTCAATGATTTCACTAACAAAAGCAAACATCTAGGACCAATGAAAATTTGTGCAACCACTGAACTGATATAAGTGATTATTAAGGTCACATACCATTACTTTAAATAGCTTTTGGATTTTTTTTCTCCCAGGTTTCCAGGCTGTTGTTGTGAATGTCACATCAGATAAGATAAATTTTCATTGCCTCCTAGACATTGTCTAATAAAAAGGGATGGTATCATTTTCGGAAGACAATCAATATGCTGACATTTTCCAAGAGTGATGTCTCATAGAAATTTAAGACCAAAATAAATAAACAAATCCTAACATGTGGTAGTACCTCTCTGATTTAAGAACACTTTTTTTCTAAAGACTCCCCAAAGAGTTCATTTTAATTAGCAGCATACTAGAAAGTTAAACACTACCGAAGACCTTTTCAAGACTTCAGTAGGAGAAAAATCATTGGCTTATTTTCTCAATCCTTGGAGACAAACAGCCAAATGCTATTTTAAAAAAAGGTTAAACTAAAGGAGAATTTAAAATACAGGTTTTATTAATTCTATCAATAGTAACTTCTATATAGAAATTCTGCCTTCTTTGTGCAGACAGGAGCCAGGCTGACAAAGATCACTCTCGACATCCTACAAAATACACTTTCAACATTTTATTTCAACACCACAATAAATCTTCCCCATCCTGTCTATGAAAGGAAACAACCTCTTTGGGGACAGTCTGTTTGGTCTTCAACTTGAATTCTTCAGTTTGCCTAGAGACTGTCAGTGCGGAACTTGTTTTGTGATCTAATTCTGCAGAATTAGGGCTCAGTCATGAGACATAGGAAGCCAAACCTGATTAAGTCTTCTCAGACCCACTCATCCCCTGGGACCTCTTTTTAAATGGAATTTGGAGGGTGTGGGAACCATGGCATTCAGCAGGCAATCCTACCACCACTGACTTCCTGATTTTTATCACCATCCCTATCACTTCTTAATACATTTCACTTTTTTTTTCCATAAGAATCCACTGTATGAGATCAGAAAAACAAGTAATGAAACTAAAGGGTGTTTTTTCTTTTCTTGTCATTCTCTGCTTGGCAATGCCACTTGCTTTATGTTTGTATCAGAGTTATATAAAGTCAACTCCCTTCACCTGTTCAGGTTTGGGGGGGTAGCGACACTTCGGTCATGGAACTACATGCCTTTCTGGGCTTCTGTTTCACATTTACAAATTTCTCCAGGGGTGTGAATCCCCTGGGTGTCAGAGGGACTGACGTTCCCATCTGCAGAATCTGTTGACTATTAAATAGATTTTTACCTGATGTCTTGAAAAAATCCTTCCGGAGGCCTCCTTTATCCAGTTAGAAAATCTGGGCATTGTTATTTGGTGTAGATGTAGTTATACAGAAAACCGAAGTGGAAGATGATGAACTGTTTATGCCCATTAAATGCAGATATGTAAAATTAGCTTAGCCATATTTAGGGAAAACTTCCAAAACCGAAGAACTGCGTAAGCCTTTAAGCCCTAACGCAGTAGCCAACAATATTATGAGGCTGGAAGCTGACAAAGCAACTGTTCTGGCAGGAAATATCACAGATTCCTTTAAATTTATTCCAGTAATTATTTGACCATGCTCCCAGAGCCTGGATTAGCCCTCAAACCTTGCTTCTTCACCACGCTCACCCCTGCGGAGCACCAAGAGTAAGGAATTGCAAGGGCCCTGCTCACAGGACTGTGGGTCTTAGGGCTGGAGGGCATTTGATGCAGCATCTTAATCATCTGTAGAAAAGGCTTCCTAAATCTGGCTTGGGGATCCCCCTGTGACCCAGACCAGTGCATACTTCTGCAAAAAAAAAAAAAAAAAAAAGACGACGAAGAAGAATGCGTTCAAGCACTGCTGAAATGGAAGTCAAGGTCATTTTACAGGCATTGAGTGTAGAAACTTATCAGAAGAGAGGCGGGTTGGGGAATCAGTAAGCAAGAAGTGAACAGACGGGAGTAACAGCTCCCATTTTCCAGAACTTTCCCAGAATATGTAAGAAGATTTACTCCTTCTTTGGCACATAGGTAAACTAGAGAATAAATAAAAAAGATCAAATGACTGATTCAGTAAGGTGAATTAATCCTATACTACTGTGTGTGTGTGGGGGGGGTACTGGGGATTAAACACGGGCTCTTTACCTTTGAGCAACACCTGCAGACCTATTTTAATTTTTATTTTGAAACAGGGTCTTGCTAAGTTGCTGAGGGCTGTGAACCTGTGATCCCCTGTCTCCGTCTCCCAAGTAGTGGGATTACAGTCATGTGCCACCATTCCTGCCTTAATCCTATATTTTGAAAGTGGTACAAAAGAACATTCCATACTGTTATAACTAATGTATACTTTTATTCTATACTTCATATACATACTTTTATCTTTATTTTCCCATTGAATTTTTCTTCAGTTCATTCTATATGTCTCCATGCCCAGTATCCTTTGAGTATCTAGTTGGCCTTCCTTATTGACACATTGAGCTAAGAAAGACAGTTTGAAAATAAAAGCACAGCTTGAATCTTGAGTAAGATTTCAGGTCCAGATAGTCAGTATTCTGTCCTCCAAGTGAAAATAAAAAAATACTGAGGAAGCTGGGTTTATGGCTCTCCATCCTAAAAGTTTGGTAGATTGGCAGTGGGAAAGCATATTCTCATTTGGGTCCACAGTGGTCATCCTAACTTCTGAAAACATGCAGATATCAGGCTTGGAAGGGGCAACCTGGTTTTTCACTGACAGTATCTGGAAAGGGAATTTCACTATCTCTGAAGGCAAGTGTCTTAGCATTCTCACTGCTATAAACCAAGGACTCACCCTACAACTAGAGGAAGGAAGATTTGTTTGCTCATAATTTCCCTTGGAGATTTTGGGGTTAGTCCATTTGAAGCCAAAGACTGTGGATCTCAGGAGGTGAAGCAGAGGGAGGGAGACCACAAGGCTTGGCTCTCACATCATGGAGGATGGAAACAAGAGAAGGAGCAAGGGGAGCAGGAACCATATATAATTCCCAAGGCAGCAACCCCAGGGACCCACCTTCTCTATCCATGCTCTATCGGCCTGGGCCACCACTCAGATAAATCCATTATTTTTTATTTTGAAACAGGGTCTCAGCAAGTTGCGGAGGTCTCACTAAGTAGCTGAAGAATAAAAAAGAGGGCTGGGGGTGTAGCTCAGAGGTAGAATGCCCCTGGGTTCAATCCCCAGTACCACCAAAAAAGAAAAATAAATAAATCCATTACATGTTAACCCTGACTTTAATATGTGAGCTGTTCAGGGAGTACTCTATATCTAACCATGACACAAGTGACATTTTCCCCATGATTTCCTGCAGTCTTGAAGGTTTGAAGAAGTCTTTTGATGACCTGAGGCAACATTCCAGGGCTATGAGCAGGGCAGAGCTACCCCACAATACCAATAGTAGCAGGTGTTGTATTCTGGAAAGATGTCCATGTCTTATTATGGTTTTGTTACTGGGTAGCCTCCTTAAGTAGTTATTTCATGTTGCTCACATCCACCTATGTTGGTCCCTTCCATCAGTGTTATCCATTTATTTGTTAGACACTTGCTAAATATTTTTCTTGTGATAGGAACTGTAATAAGTGTTTCAGAAACTCAGATAAGAGTTTCAATTCTGTTTTCAAGGAGCTCAGAGTTTAGGGGAGGAGAAAGTAAAATGACCTGGTATTTATAATATGAACAGGGCTGGCCTGGTGTGGTGCACACGCCTGTAATCCCAGTACTTGAGGGGCTGAGATGGGAGGATTGCAGTTTCAAAGCCAGCCTCAGCAATTTAGTGAGACCCTGTTTCCAAATAAAAAATTAAAAATAGGACTGGGTGTGTAGCTTAGAGGCAGGATGTCCTGGGTTCAATTCCCAGCACCACACACAATATATATATATATATATATATATATATATATATATATATATGTGTGTGTGTGTGTGTGTGTGTGCATTGTTGTTGTTTGTTTGTTTGTTTGTGTTTGTGTGTGTATATATCAGTACTGTACTGATATAACTGTAGGGTGATTAACAGAGACACACCCTGCCGGGGCCTCTGGCCCACAGTGAAGTCTTAGAATATGCATTGAAAGCATAAAAATATTTCAGTCAGAGTCATCAACAAACAAAGAATGCCGATACATGTAAGGTTTTGGATATTCGAGAATGTTCAAGTATGTTTCTATAGCTAAAGTCTTTGGGGCAGAGGAATAGACACAGCACAGCCAGTCCTGTAGAAACAGACAAAGGTCAGAAGAGGGAGACCCTTGAATTCAAGGTCAAGAAATTATGCTAAGCGAGATCAGTCAGTCTCATGAAGTCAAGGTTTGAATGATTTGGATAGTGACTTGGAAGTATCTGTAAAATTTAAAAAGTACATTACCTGTGTACATCACCCACCCCATCCAAAAATATTACTTGAAACATTGTTTAAAGTACATGTTAACACAATGGAGTTTTACTCAGCCATAAAGAAGAGCAAAATTATGTCATTAGATGAGACATGGATGAAACTTGAGCACGTTATGCTAAGTGAGATCAGCCGGTCTCAGAAAGTCAAGGGGTCTATGTTTTCTTTCATATGTGCAAGCTAGGGAGAAAATAGGAAAGAAAAGGGACTTCAAATAAAAGGAGAAAGAGACCAGTACAATGGTGAAAAGGGATGGGAGAAGGGGGAAAAGATTTGAGAAAGGAAATATATCAAGTAATGTTATGAATATATGAATATAAAAGTACTACCAATCTCATTAACATGTATGGGGAGGGAGAAAGGGGGAGTGGGGTGGGATCTGGAGGGAGTCACACCACGCGATGTGTGCAGATATAAATAAATCAGCTTTAATCTCACTATGGTATAATTACCATGTACCAATAAAATTATAAACAAATAAATAAAATGAGCGTTAATAGCTTTAATGATCCTCATCAACAAAGATATATATATATATATATATGATATATATATATATATGTCATATATATATATATATATCATTCCCAAACTGATTTTCCTACACAATAAGAATGGCAGAATATATTAAGTGATTAAAAATCCAGGGTGGAAGGCAATTTAGTATACCTATGTCATATATATATTCAAATATAATATAAATGCACAGTATGAAGAATAGGAAGACAGACCTTAGGTGAGTGACAGTTGCACTGAGAACTGGCAAATGAAGGGAGGGAATGAAGGTAGAACATGCCTGGATCATATAGCACTTATATTTTACACTTTGGGATGTAAAGACATCAATTGTATTTGGCAAACCAATAATTGGATTTTAGTTGGGGACATGGAGGCTCCATTGCAGTAGACTGAAGAATGGAGAAGAAGCAAGTAATTGGTGGAAATGAATGGAGACATTCTTTTAAGAGGTTTATTTGTAAAGGCAATAATGACCTACGAGGGCAGTAACTAGTAGATAGCATCGATTTTTAAAGCAAATCGGTATGTGTTTGTTTAGATGGTGTTTTAAAGTCGAAAATGGAAGTGCTTAATAAAAAACTTATTAGACGTTCTAACTTAAACAATGCAAAAATCCCTTTTGGTTATTAAAATGAGTGAAAACAGACTATAGAAAATCAAACTGCAGAGGATGTGGCATGAGAGGGTGAGCTCCTCTTGCGTCCTGCTACATCCAGCTCCCTGAACAACAGATGCCCACACAAAATGACCCTGTTTCATGCCTGACTTTAAAATGCCTCATTTTTTTCTGGTAGGCATTATCAGCCTTTGACTTTAAATCTCATACTAGCTTAAATGTCTTTATCTCAACTTCCTTTTCTCTGAGATTAAGCATTGTAACGGTTGTGATTTCTCCATAAGGAGTGGGGAAGATGACACTGAATGAAAGATATTACTCTTTTGAATGAGCAGTTCTCTGAGTCCTTTGAGATAAATAGCTGGAAAAGTGTACGGTGTTTATGAAATTCTCCCTAGATCGCTGATGATTCTCTTCTCTGTTAACAGGTGTTTCTTGCTATTTGGTGTGAACTTTGAGAAGAAAAGGGATTATTTATAAAGTGATTAGACTACTTAAAATGGAATTTATTTGGAAGAAGAGCAGTCCAGTTCAGACTGAAATATGTATGTGCACGTGTGTATACACACACACATATATATTAAATATACATTATGTATACATACACACATGTACATATATACAAACATACATGCATATCTATGTATTTGTTTTTATTATTTGGAGATATGTTTTTTACTTTTAAAGAATATTGCCCAAGGGATAAGCCCATGTTTGCAAACAAATTAACCAAATTAGAATCCAAATTGCCCAAAGTAGAGGGATGTGACTGAGCAAAAGTTTATATTTTGAGTTGATGATTTAGTGTCACTATTGTGTGACTGTGTTTTCCAATCTATTTTGCATTATTTATGACTTGGATGGGTTTTGAGGGGCAAGCATTGTTCAGAGGCAATCGCTAGTTAACAATGCAATAGGCTGAGGGTAATTATCTACACTTCTCTTTCTATTTATCAGGTTTTCTTTTTGCCACACGCAGCTGCTCAGACGTTAACCACAGATTTCTAGATGATGCTCGGTGCAGATAGTATGACTGCGTTTTCTCTGTTATTCTCAGCAGCCTATTTTACTAATCAGCGTAGGTTAACTTTTACTGTTTGCAGGGCTAGGAAATTCAGAGCTCCACACTCAGAATGGAAGCTGGAAATGTGGATTTTCTTTTTCCTCCCCTTGGGAGTAACCCTCTGGCCTCCAGGCAGTTCTTTTAAAAATAGCTTCTGTCTGTCTTGTGCCATTATTATCACAGATACAATCCGCATCCTGACCGTCCGGAACGGAAATCAGTCTTGTGCATTCAAGAGCAGTTCATCTGCGCTCGAGTTGCTTGTATATAACTCACTGTGGTTGATGTCAGCTTGAGCTGTTCGTGTTTCCATAAAGTGTTTACTCCGGGTCCCTATTATATAGAATGGAATAGGTGGGGAATAAAAGGAATCTCTGTGTGGTGCTATCTTACCTCTCCCTAGAACCTATCATCCTAGCTGTTTTTCCAGCTAACATAAAATCAGGAAGGGAGGTCCTTTTATTCACCCATGAAATATAAATATCTCATGGGGTCTATGTATCAGTTGCCTTTGGGTTTAAGATAATCCCTTATTTGGCCAAAGGAAATAGAGAACAGATCTAAAACTGTGGACTTTCTACTAAAAAGGAAGAAATAGTATAAATGAAAGTAGGCATGATTCAAAAGAAGCCTACATACTTTCGAAAATGGCACAGTGTGACAAATCAAATATATGTAATTGACATTTATATATTTAAATATTTTATAAAGTTGTATGAAATATATTATATATTTATTTATATAAAATTTATTTTTATGTAATAAATTATATATCTTATAAAATATATTACATAATTTAAATTATATACTTTATATTCTACATATTATATAATAATATATTACTATATTTTATATATCTTATTTAGCATAATCCATATTATTTATATATTTCTTTTCTGGTAGTATTGGGGATTAAACCCACGGGCATTCTACCTCTGAGCTATACACTCAGCCCTATTTTAACTTTTTTTTTGGAAACGGTTTCACTAAGTTGCTAATGGCCTTATTAAGTTGCTGAGGCTAGTCATGAACCTCCAGTCTCAGCCTCACAAGTTCTGGAATTACAGGTATCATCACCATTATATTTTTTCTATAATGTTTTCGTGAACCCGTATATTTCATTTGCTTCTAACAAAATTCTATAATGTAGATGAAAATTATTTCAACCTATACATAAAATTATAGTTAGTGATTTAAAGCATTATAAATATGACTGCTTAGCCGGGGCATGGTGGTGCATGCTTGTAATCCCAGTACTTAGGAACCTGAAACAGGAGGATCTCAGGTTCGTGGCCAGCCTCAGCTACTTAGTGAGGCCCTCTGCAACTTAGGGAGACCCTGTTTCAAAATAAAGAATAAAGAAATAGGGTTGGGGGTGTAGCTTGGAGGTAGAATGTCCCTGGGTTCAATCCCCAGTACTGCAAAAAAAATTAAAAATAAAAAAATAAATCTGACTTCTTGGTTCACAATTATTATTAGCCAATAAAGTAGATCAGAAAGGTGGCAGAGAGGGACGAGGGGTTTGGATTAAGTTTTGAAACTCAACATACTGAAAAAGACTTTCAGTGCCTCTTTGAGCACAAGGTTCACATTTTCTGTGTGCCTGGTGACTTTGATGTTGTCTGAGCTCCTAGTTTTACCCACCCCTACAGCTAGGTTACGTTCCCTTGCATGCAAGACACACAGATGCTGTTAAAAAGCAAAGCATAGCCAGGCGTGGTGGCGCACGCCTGTAATCCCAGTACTTGGGAGGCTGAGACCGGAGGATCCGGGTTCGCGGCCAGCCTCAGCTACTTAGTGAGGCCCTCCGCAACTTAGTAAGACCGGTTTCAAAATAAAGAATAAAAAATAGGGCTGGGGGTGTAGCCCAGAGGTAGAATGCCCCTGGGCTCAATCCCTGGTACCGCAAAAAAAAAAAAAAAGCAAAGGATGTTAAAAATATCTTGAGTCGCACCTTAGACTCACAAAGCTCTGTGTGTCTTGACAGTATCATTACTTCATTTAAAACTCTCTTAGATGGAGGAGCACTCAGGTCTATGATGCGAACGTCTACTCCTGCCATTCATCTGTGCACTCCCCTGTGATGTTATCTTTTCATTGAGCATCTGCAAGCCATGCCCTAGCTGTGTGAAGGTAAAGGAAGAGGCATTCCTGAAGGAAAGAAAAAATAATAGTAATATACCGCAGACAACTGAAAGCAGGGCTATAGCACACAAGTTATGTGCAGGGAAGAGTAAGTCTTTTCATCCCACCATACTGCCTCCCTGACAACTTCTTCAGTATCTTCGGAAGTTTTTCACACACAAAAAAGAAGGCCCAGAATTATAGTCGATGTTTCCTTACTGTCCGAGTCTATTTATGAGTTTAATGTTCCATTTTTGTGTTTATTTTATTCTTTCTAGTTTTACCACTATCTTTCAAACTTCTCTCTCCCTTATCTTTGTTATTGATTGATGTCTTGAATATGTTTTCGTTCCTATTTTGTGTCAGGTGCTAAGCTGTTTCATATCAGAAGGTAAATTTAGGCCCTCTTCCTTCCATTTGGACTGAAGAAGTCACGTTGATTGTTGTTTCTAAGTTTTATTAACATACACAAAAAGATTTATTTATGATAGATCAAGTAACCGTGATTTTATGTATATCATCATTTGGTCTTGAAAAGTGGTATCTTATCTAAAAAATGCCAAAATCAAAGTGCTAAGAATAAGAGGAAAAAACCAGAGTATAGCCAGGCGTGGTGGCGCACCCTTGTAATCCCAGTATTGGGAGGCTAAGACCAGAGGATCTGGGTTCGTGGCCAGCTTAAGCTACTTAGTGAGGCCCTCTGCTACTTAGTGAGACCCTGTTTCAAAATAAAGAATAAAAAATAGGACTGGGGGTGTAGCTTGGAGGTAGAATGCCCCTGGGTTCCATCCCCAGTACTGCAAAAAAAAAAAAAGAGTATATATGAACATGTTGACTATATATGTATTTAGATCTTAAATTAATATAAATATTAGATATTTATTTGTACAAATTTGAGAATATAAGTACTTATACCTTAAATGCATCTAATTTACCTTTGTTATTATAGAAATTCTTGCATAAAATATCTGAGTGTTACAGAGTAGTGCTACAAACTTAAGACTTCCTTTAATTTGGAAGACTTTTCCACAGTCTTCTTTTTCTGCTTCTACTAAGGTGAATTGATTTTAGTTTTTATTTAATGTGCACTAGCTTTAGCTGCTCGGTCAAATAATCCTCCTGCACTATACTCAATGCCACAATGCCTGTCAAAATTTTATTTAAAGGTTTAAAATAAAGCTCACAAAGTACATTAATGCACAGACCATCATGAAAGAAGAGCTTAAGGAAAACTGAAAAGGAAAAAAAAAAAGAATGAATCTGTACTGCATACCTCCAAGCACTGGGTTTGGAGTACTGTCCTAATGCATGAATGAATATATTTGGACAACCAATAATGTTGCTGAACTGTGCTGCAAGCAGAAGATCTAAAAACATTTTGGTGTTTAAGCCATTTTGTTCCCCCAAACTTATACACGTATGTTTTTGAAGATATCAATGTCTTCTTTGCTTCATTGAAGCAATGTGGAACTTAATCAGCAATGAATTGAAAGACAGCTGTGATTATTTTTATAGTGTTTCTCCCAAAGCATTATGAGTTTCATGGTACTTGCTTTTAAATACTATTGAGAATTAATGGGTCATATCATCACCTTGAATAGCTCTACATTGTACAGTGTCTCCTATCCTTTTATTTAATTAATTAATTTATTCATTCATTTATTTTTGTGGTACTGGGGATTGAACCCAGGGGCATTCTATCTCCAAGCTACACCCCAGCCCTATTTTTATTTATTTATTTATGATTTGAAACAGGGTCTTACTAGGTTGATAAGAGTCTCACTACTTGCTGAGTAGTACCTTCTCGAACCTGGGATCCTCCTGTCTCCCACAGGCACACACCTATAATCTTCTCCTGGGATTACAGGTGTGTGCCACCACACCCAGCCCAGCTTTATTTTATTTTTGATTCTTTATTTATGGGTGCATTGTAATCATACACCATCATGAAGTTCAGAATGATGGAGACATACATGCACACATGCTTTATTTCATTCAAGTTTAATTCTATGTGAAGCTAAGGTGAACATGTATAATTCAGTTCTGTGAATATATACTGTATGAGAGATGCTGGAAGTATGGAAATTAATAAGACCAGTCCTTAATACTGGAGAGCTTACAGTTGAAAAGCAGAGATAGATACTGAAGCAGAAAATTTCAGTGCAATGTATTTTCTCCTATGAGAAGTCTTAAGGACTTCTAAATGGAATAAAATACAAGCAAATATTGTACAGAGATGAGATTATAACTAAGTCATGTTATAAATAGCAAGTAGAAAAGAGTCTGATGAAGAGTGTAAGGTAGCAGAAATGTGTTTCTTGCTAAAGCAGATGTCTTGACAAGAATGTAGGATTATCTAGAACAGTATACCAAAAAACAGCATGGTAGCTATAATGTATGTCAGTATATACAGGGCAACTTAAGAAGTAGCATTGG